>CAUYTI010041770.1:0-57539 GCA_963575145.1 Galago senegalensis
AACTGAGAAAATGACATGAAGGCTGTGTTGACCAGTTTGATGGAAGTAGTTCAGAATGCATGTGAAAACCCCACACTGTACCCCAGAAGTGCATTAATGTACATAGTTAACATTCAATTAAAAAATAAAAAAAAAAAAGAACCATACTAACCCTCATCTTAAACAATAGTAATTAACAATTTATCTTAAAGTAATCACCATAACTCATGACCCATCGTAAGCAGTAATTGACATAACCCAGGACCCAAGTAACAGCATTCCAATTCAAAAGTGAATCTCCTGAATCAATTGCTCTAAACTACTCAAGATGTACACTTTTAGGTTAAAGCTGAATTTACAAAACAAGGATGGAAGACATGAGGTGAAGGTCATGAACAGGACTTAAACTGGCCAGACCAGCTGTGTGGTCTCAGCTACAGCCTGACTGACTCCGTCTTATTCTCACTACGTGGGCTCTCATGGTGTGTGCAGCATGTGTGTGTTGAATAAATGGATGTAACACAAATTGACAACTAGCCCTGAACCTTATCCACCAGCTGCAAGTGTTAAATCTACATGGTCACAAGCATCTTTCATCTCTGGCTTTTCTTTGTTCACGGCTCTCCTAGCATCCATCCATCGTTTTATCTGAAAGCCTTACTCTGTCCTTATTTTGCCAATGTCATTATCTTTTCTCTTTAATGTTTCATTGATACCACCCACACGTATAAGAGCATGAATTTGAAAGCAGGTGGACTTCTTCAGTTACTGACATTATTTGATTGAAATCAATTAAAATGATTTTATTTGGTTTTCAATTTTCTTAATGAAGGGTGGATACTTGAGTTGTCACAGACATCAAAAGTCTCAGACTTTTCTGCTGACATATTCCTAAAGAAGGTGTTTTAAATTCTTTCATTCTTAATGAAAGTGGGGGTAAATATACATTAAATGTTTTCCTAAATAGGTACATAGAAATATATTAACATTTCACTAGTTTTGTTATGAAGCATTTAAAAACATTGTAGCTGAAGGAAGAGAAGCGATACTTTGATTTTGATTAAATGTGCCTTAATAGCATTTTCTACTATTGATTTAAAACAGAGCAATTACACAATAGTCATCGAATATCTTTTAAACTGTGATAATGGATAATAAAGTACAGACTTTTTGTTTAAATACTTCCTTTTATAGGGGAGGGTCAACCTGGGTAGAGTATTCTGATGTCATAGCTCACAGCAACCTCAAACTTTTGGGCTCAAGCAATCCTCTTGCATCAGCCTCACACTAGTAGCTGAGACTATCGATGCCCACCCTGACACCAGGCTACTTTTTTTCTGTTTTTAGTAGAGATGGAGTCTAGCTCTTGCTCAGCCTGGTCTTGAAATTATGAACTCAGGCAATTTACCCACTTGGGTCTCGCAGAGAGCTAGGATTACCATGTCCAGCCTCACTATAGGAAATTCTAAATTAAATTGTTTACTAAAAAGGTCTTCACTGAAAAAAGAATAATTTGATAGTGTCGATTTTTAATCTTCTTTGATCAATATACTTATTAAGTTACTCACATCTGTTAATTTAGTCTATTTTTAAACCCAGCTACAGATGGCTGACTTTTGGGTCTCAAATGAGGCATATTTTCATCTGATTAGGGATTCTCCTCTTTGAAATTCTTTTTGGGAGGTTGTTTATAAACGTCCTGGGCTTCCTTTTTATCCATATTTCAGCTTTCTACCGTCTCCTATTCCTTATTTTACTCCGATAATTGATAAAATGCGCTATTCAGGTATGATATCTACAGCATCCAAATTGAGTTGAAAAGTTATCTAAAGTGAAGAAAATTCATACAATGTACTCAATTTAATCTAGTTGCTAATTTAGGATACCAGAAATTTCAGTTTACAGAGTACTAATCTAGACCTTGGAATACACCTAAACTCAAGGAAAATACTAGAACAGCTCTGGGTTTTACACTAAGTCAAATCCAGAACCAGATTTCTTTTCCTTATTTAAAATTAATGGGATCCTCCTTATTTCTTGCCAAAAAAAAAAAAAAAAACAATCTAGAACTGAGGACAAGGCTGCAGTTTGGGCAACTATCACAGCTCCTTACAATTGCCATTGGTGCTGGAAAGTCAGATGTGCCTTTGCTGGTACTAGGAGCAATGTCAATCTGGTAAGCACAAGATAGATTTTGAATAAAACTTCATCAGAAGAAGTCTGTTTCCTGACTATAAACATCAAATTAAATACATGTATACAAGAAATAAATGGGTTCAACCCTTTTAAGATCATGTTTCTCTTGGGAAAGTTTTAGTTTTCCCTTTGAATGTCCTCATCATGTAAGGGTGTGGCCTGCCAGAAAGGCCCCTGACTGGTGGTGGTAATAGTCCTATTTGATGACATGGTCTTTTCTAGTCACACATTTTTTAAACCAATAAAGGATGTTAGTTCCATTTCCACTAAAGGATGTTAGTTCTGGAAATGAAAACCAGATATATTCAGTGACTTGATTCAGGATTACGTGGTTTCTTAATAGTAAAATCAGAATTTCACATAAATGTTGACTCTATGGCACATACCTCACCAAGCTGCCTCTTTGCATAGTAATACATTTATTACAATGGAAGGTGATAATTGTATTTCTTCCAGTGATTCTAATGCCCAGATCCAACAGTTACAATGCCTAATTCTCAGCATGAACAAACCTAATAATAAGGTACCTAAGGAAAAATATATACCAAAAGAAAAAAACATCAAAAGGTTGAGCAAAGGAATATGCATGATCTTACCTGATTAAGCCTGGAGAATTGTTTTGCTCTTTCAAGAACATTTTTCTAAAAATGACTTGAATACTTAGGTCTGTCAAATCAGCAAGGGTGTCTGTCATCCTCATACTTCTGGATAAACCCTGACACATGCTTACTCCATTGTTCTCATTTCACTCTTCTTTATTGGTCTCCCAAAACTCTTGTCATTAATAAAATGCCATGTTTGTAAAATGTTACAAGTACCAAGATTGCATCTTTTGTACATGAGCACAGTTTGGGTGGATACTTACTCTTCACCTTAACATTATAAGTCAAAATTTCTTCAGATCATAATTCCAGGTAGATTTCATCTGCTCCTTGCCACTGGGCTAGATCCATGTGCACTTTGGTTTCAGATGATTGTCCTTTCTTGTTTCATAATTTGTCTTATTGATTAGTACTAGAGTCCTTATTAATGTATTTACATCGCATTTATTAATCAACAGGTATTTGTCACAACCCAGTTAAGTTTAGGCCACTGCACCAGATATTTTTGGGATTATAAAGATGGACATGGAGCTATTGTTCCTACCTAGTTGAAAGGACACTATCTCTTAAAATAATTCATGGTTAAATAAATCACCAAACTTTGAATTTTAAAAAACATTTTCTTCTAAACAAAGGATAATGCATAAAATGTTTTTCAAGCAATTAGGGGAAGCTGATCATGTATAAAAATAATTACCATTCTGGCCGGTCACAATGGCTCTCGCTTGTAATCCTACCACTTCGGGAGGCTGAGGCAGGAGGATCTTTTGTGCTTAGAAGTTTGAGATCAACTTTGAGCATGGGCAAAACCCTGTCTCTACTAAAAATAGAAAAACTGAGGCAAGAGGATCTCTTGAACCCAAGAGTTGGAGTTTGCTGTGAGCTATAACACCATGCTCTACCCAGGGTGACAGCTTAGTTTAAAAAAAAATTAAAGTAAATAAATAAATGAAAAAAATTACAGTTCATGAATTTGGTGTAAATAATATAAAAGTACAAAATAAATAATATGAAGGCACAAGGCACTGAGGAATCAATTCCTTAATTGGAGACGTAAATGTGAACATCAGGACAGGCGCTTGATTTCTAAGGGGAATTGTGTTTTAAGAGTTGTGAAGTTAATAACTTCAACATGAAGTCCAGGGGGAATTGTTTTATAAACACAGTACTTGGAATTATGAAACCCAAGTTAGTAGGGGGAATTAAAGATAAAGATTCAGATTACTGGTCTGTAAACAAAAATGAATGTAGATGGACCAAGAATTTTTACCTTAAAATCCTAACATTTTGAAAGGTATTATTATTTTAGTTTTGAAGGCAATTTTAAATTTAAAATAATTTTTTAAATTATGTTATTCTATTTTCTTCTTGAGTTAGAAGAGATTTTATCCAAAGCTAAAAATTTAAGTGTTCAGTTATGGCTTAGCAATACAAAATTGTCTCAGAATCTTCATCGTGTGTGTAATTTTCTGTAGAACAGTTAACACCCAAGGAAAATGACAAAGCGATTGTGGTGAGGAGTCTGCACACTCCTGAAATGGAAAAGTGGGAAAATAAAAGCTTAACCATTAGAGTGAAAATCTGAGTCTGAATCCTTGTTCCACCACTAACTTTTCTGAGCTTTACTTTCTCATCTGTAAAATGTAAATAATAATATCAGCTGTATGAAGATTAAAATGATATTGTACAAAAGGAACAAGTGATATGATAGCTATTTATGATGTCATCATTATCATCACTATTATTACCTAATGTCAAATTTGCTCATTTGGCATTGTTAATATTTCAGAATGGTCTTATGTGAGCTTTTGTGAGGTACAGATATAGTATTCAAATATTGGTCATTGCCACATTAGTAAGAAATGGATCAACACTGGTAAGAAAATAGAGATCTTAATGACAAAGAAACCTAAATTTCAGGAAGTATAGATACAGTTTGTTAGTGAATTTATCATGAAATTCCTGAGGCTCTAACATTTAGAAACATGTTAGATCCTTTTATATTAGGCAAAAGATATAAGCATAAAAAACACTTTTGTCATCCCTGGACAAAGTCAAGTCATCAAGTCCCTAATAATTATATTTCTTCTCAATGATGTTAACCGATAAGAGATACAAACACAAACATACATATTTATCTGCACACCGAGTCTGAGGTGAAAAGTTACAGTAGGCTGAACTGCAATAACAGATTCCCAAAATTCAGTGGTTTAGAGAACAAAAGGATTCATTTCTTTTGTAACAGTGCAAGGCTGATCTCAAAGTCAGCAGAATGCTTTCCTTTACAAAATTACTCCTTGGTGAGGCTGACAGCTTCTTTGACATCTCTGATGTATTACATACGGGGTCACCCAGGGTGTTGCCATCCTATCAGCCAGAGGGGAAAGGAACATGGAGGGATAGATGGAGGAGCCCTATGAGCCATCACTGAATGCAGCAAATTAACCTTGGATTTTATTCCACTGGGTAGAACCCAATTCGTGCAGCCAAACCTGACTCCAGTGAAATAGTTTTGTTTTGTGCCAAGAAAGGACAATGGATTTTAATAAACCTTCAGCAGTCTCTGCCATTTTTCAATGTCAAAACAAATGCACTTGGTTGAAATGGTTTCTATATTCACTGGTTACTCTTAGGAGATATGTCAGAAGCACACAATTTGCTCTGTTTTGGTTTCCTGGGCATGTCACTTCCCAATAAAAAATGAGACAATATATCCTAAAACTTGGTAAATGTTAACAAGAGCAGGGACAAAAAGGAACACACGTCTATTAGTCTGAAAATTGACCCCACAGTGAAACCATTAATCCATGGCAATTTCGCATCCTCCCTAGTTCACCATGGTAATGGAAATGAATCAGCTTTTCATGGGGCAAAATCCGTACTTTAAAAATGTGATTCATATCAGGCATAATTTTTTTGAGTTTTCATGTTCATTTTTTTCTAAAACGAATGCTCTCCTCATATTAATCCCTTTGCTGCACAACAGATACTCTGTGTTTGTATTGAACAAGTAAGTGGCAGATAGTAGATCAAGTCATTTTGCTATTTTCACTTCTGTCGATAAATGTTTATACAAAATACTTTCCTTTTCTTGGATGAATCTACCACTATAAACAGAAGAAACTGATAAATGAAAAAAATGTAAATTAATTTAGGCTATAATTTTCTAGCTAATCCAGTGACCTTGGGGTTTAAACCTTGAATATTGTAGAAAAGGGGCTTCGTTCTCTATTTTTGGGTAACGTTTTAAACAAAAGCTCTGATAGCTGGCCAATTTGCTTCCTTTTTGCTCTTTAAACTCTATCTTGGCCTATAATTTGTACCTAATTAGTCCTGCAGAGTTAGTGCCCATTCAACCTAGCAACTGCCTGACATTTATTAATATGAAAAACCATTATGTGTACTGTTCATTAGAGGTAGGGGCTTTGAGGGATACAAACAAACACAGACAAAACATGCTTCCATTCCCAAAGAATTTACAGTCTGTTGAGGAGTCCAGACCATAAAATAAATTACTAAGTGAATTAATTAGAAATTAATTAAAAATAAATTACTAAGTGAATAGATAGAAGTTGCTCATAAGATATTGAAGAAAGGTCACTGAGATGGGTGATAGAAAGACTTAAATCTTATATTGTTGATGATATCCTTGTTAGTGACATGTAAAAATAGCAATTTTGTTATGGATGTCCCCTTACTTATTAAATCATTCAATTCAGTCACCCACCATGTTTAAGTTTATGTCTAAACACTATCCAATCACAGATAAGACAGAATTCTTGATCTCTGGAAGCTTTCAGTCTATCAGGAGAGAGAATCTAAATATGCAATGACAACATGGTGTGATAAATGTTACGATTTGAAAACTGAAGCATACGATTTGAGGGAGTAAGGGAAAGCTTTATGGAGGAAGTGAGCTTACTGATATCAAAAATGTGCTTATATCCTGTTATCATTGAAGTATATCTGATTCAGAGAAACCCTATTATTTATTCTATTTTATACAGAGGTACCTGATTATGCCAAAGCAAACTTTATTTGGAATACTTGTACTATTTTGGGAAAGACTTTCCAATGTGACAGACAGTCCTCTTGAGAATTCCTTCTAACAATGCCCAGTAGATTTCCCAGCAAGGAGTCATACTTTATAACAAACAAAACAATGGACACCAAAAAAAAAAAAAAACAACTAGATTTTAATTAGACATTTTATATGAATGACAAGCATGAAGAAACTCTTTAGAAATTGCCAATATAATAATATCCCACCTTATAAGATGAGATAAGAGACTTAACTCAAACCATTGACATTCTGCTGATGATGTATCTACAGTGGCTCCAGGGAGGCATGTGGCAATAACTATGCCAATATAACTCTATACTGATGTCGTATTTGGGTTTTTGGGGGGAGATAACAATAGGAAAGCTACATTGCTGGTCCTTAACCAATGCATTTTAGCATAATGAATTAGTTACTTGTGCATATATAAGCCTTTTCTCTGTGTTAAAACTTTTGTGTAAGTAAGTAAAGATATTTAAGATATCTAATCATTTGATTTTCTAGTTTCTTTACCTGGACCTGTGGTAATGTGCATATCAGCTGGAGAGCTGGGGGAGGATGATGACATGGTTGATGTATGTGCAGGGTTCTACAGGCAAAAGTAAAGAATTCAAATTTGAATCTAAGTATAATGGGACTGGAGAGTTCTGAGCAGAGGATCAACAGGGTCTAATTTAGATTTAAGCTGCTGTGCATGGTGTCCTTCTGTACTTCAGGGGACAAAAGTGGAAGGGATACCGGATTTTTGACTTTAGATTTCCAAGCTCTTGGTCTCAACGATCTGATAAATGAGTCGACGGACCATAGAATGAAAAGTGAGGTTTTATTTACAGCTCAAAGAACCAAACTGCCTTGCAGGGCAGGATGTGAGTGTTACAACTCTTATGAAAACAACTCTTACAAAGAGCCAAGCCTCTTTGTAGAGTGGGATCAGCAGTAGAAGTGTTACAGCTCCTACAAAGGACCAAGCCTCTTTTGCAGAGGAGGGTCAGCGGTAGAAGTGTTACAGCTCCTACAAAGAGGATCAGCAGTAGAAGTGTTACAGCTCTCGCTCTTTCTTCCTTGAAGTTCTACAACAGCTCGTTGAAGTCTTGTTCTTCTGCTCTATCTTCCTCGAAGGTCTGCAACAATTTGCTCTTAGGCTCTTTGCTCAGGGATCTTATATAGGGGTAATAGCTTAGCTGTGATTGGTCTATAAAATAGACCAGTCAGGAGCAGGATTGAAAATGGACCAATCAGGTATGCATCAGTGTTTTCCCCTGATTGACAGGTCCTCTAGTGCTGCTCTACTGGAGCCTCTAGTGAGGGAGGGAGGCTCCCCCGCTTGCTCCAGCCTGCCAGTTCCTTTGCTGGCTGCTGCCACCAAGATAGAGGTGGCAGGTTCCCCAGCCCTGCTCAGCTGAGCTAGCTGGGGTGCCACTTTTCCGGTATCAGAAGTAGGGTGATGAGTTGGATGACAAACTCCTAAGAAGAGATGAGGGTGATGCCATGTCCTTGAGCGTTAATGGAGACAGGAAGAAGCAGATGGATCCATGTGTCCCATGCCATTACATTTGCCTGAAGTCTAGAAATATTCAGGCAGATAGAGCAGCAGCAAAGTAAAGCAGCATCTCTTTCTGCCAGGCACAAATTAAATTCATATTTTAATAAAGGAACAACTTTCTTTTCAAATATCCAGTGATTTATTAAAAGCTAAAGAAACTAAGTTCTGTACATTTTGGTTCATGGCAATAAGCATGGTACTAAGTAATTAAAGTGGCATTCCAGGCATTTAAAATAAACCTGGGGCTATACTGCGATGGAGATTATTGTGATAGGACTCAGCTAACCCAGTTCTCTCCTTGAACATGCAGGAGAACATTTCCCAGCCTCTTGCAGTAAGTCAGGACATGCGAAATGTCCAGTGAAACGTGAGAGAAACAATGTGAACTCCTTTCAAGTTGAGCATTTAAGTGTAATCTCTACTGTGATCTTCTGTCTTCCCAGCTGGAGATACCTCAGATGACTTGTATTTGTACATTGTTGTATTCAGTACTTCCATGAGAACAATTTAAAAAAATTTAATTAAAAAAGAGACATTAGTCTTCACAAAATGGAAGAAGCCTGGAGCCCTCAAAGTATTTGGATAAAACTTTATAAAATAAAGTCATCTGTTTTAAGCTACTGAGATTTAAGACTTATTGGCTACTGTTGCATAGTCAAGCATGAATTATGGTGGCTAATCCATGAAGTCAGGGGAAAAAAATCAATATTATGTTTGTATTGACTTTCCAGGGTAAAAAGTTGCCCTGAGATTATTTAATTTATTTTATAGCTACTATGAAGCAGAACATTCAAATGCACAAAGACAAATATTTACACTGACCTTGAGTTGGGTCTCCTTAATCTCATTTTTTATACAGATGAGAAAACGGGCTTAGAAAGGTTCTGACTGACTTATGTTCATGCAGCTAACCAGGGCCAGAATAAAGCTTTGAGGCCATCATGTCCACGGTTATTCACTTACTTGAGTTAGCTGCCATGTTCTGAAAAAAGGAATCGTAGGTTATACGTATCATGATTGTAAGATTTTTTAGGGCTGATTTGGTTATTTGATGTTTTTTGCATGAGGGACTCTGAATTAACATATTTCTAGTTTCAGTGATTCTTCACTGAAGGATTCAGATCACCTTTTATAAGAGGATTTTTGTTCCATAGTTTGTTTTATTTGCCCATATTGTTCCAGTCTAAAGAATTTTTCATCATCCTTCATGCAGTAAGTTATTAAACCCACTGTTTTGCCTACCTCACAACTTTTCATTTCATGCTGCTGTACAATAATATTTGATGAATCTCTCTCCTCAAATTGCATCTCTCACTTGCTTCCCGGGTAACAATGTGTATCCCCAGAGTGACGAGATTTCTCCGTCATGCTTTTTGAGCATCACTCTGCATCTCAGGAATCAGACAGCGGGGATAAATCTGACCTTAAAAAAAAAAAAAAGCTTGACTGAGGTAAAATCAACCCACAGTAAGATTTAAATCGTACAATTTGATAAGGTTTGAAGTATGGATACACCTATGAAATTATCACCACAATCAAAAGAATAAATACATCCATTGGCCCAAACAATTCTCTTTTTGTGATTCCTTTCCTGCAGCTTCCCTTCAATCATCAATCAAAACCTGATGTCTTTCCTAAAACTATAAATTTGTTAACATTTTCTAGACTTTTATACAAATGGGATCATACCATATACACCTTTTCGTCTCCCTTCTTTTCGCTCAGGATAGTTAATTTGATACTCATACATGTTGCATGTATCAATGATTCCTTTTGCTGCTAGTAACATTATGGGCATATCACAAGTTCTTAAACCATTAAACCATTTATCTGTTGCTGGACCCCAGAGTTGTTTCCAGCTTTGGGCTATTATAAACAAAAATGCTTGGAATACACAAGTATTTCTGCAGACATATTTTTCTTTTCTCTTAAGTAGGACCCCTAGAGAGGAATGGATTATGTGTTAGGTGGATGTCTAACTTTTCAAGAAACTGTCAAACTGTTTTCCAAAATGTTTGTACCATTTTATATTCACACCAGTAGTATGAGAGGGTCGGTTCTTCCAAATTCTTGCCAACACTTGATATAGCCAGTCATTTTGATTTTAGCCACTTTAATAAGGGTGTAGTGATACTTCAGTGAGGTTTGAATTTTTATTTCCTTAATGCTAATGAGGTAGAACATCTTTTTAAGTGCTTATCTGTATTATAAAGTCCACTACGATGTCAAATTCTCTGTATAACTCCTTTGGTGAAGAGTCTGTTCAAATATTCTGCCATTTTTTAATCGAGTTCTTTATTTTCTTACTATTGGGTTTTAGAATTCTTTATTCTGGATAAAAGACTTTTTCAGATATATGCTTTTCAAAAGATTATTTTCCAGTCTGGGGCTCATCTTTTTCAGTTTTTAATAGTGTCTCTTGAAGAAAAAAATCTAAATTTAACATAGTATAACTTATTAATTTATAATACAATAATTTTAGTATTGTATTCAGGAAATATTTGCCAAATCCATAATGACAAAGATTTTGTCCTACGAGTTTTAGAATTTTAGATTTTAAATTTACATCTATGGTCCATTTTAGTTATCCACATAAATAAGACATTTTAATGCTTAAAAGTGTCAACTATGAAAAGGCACAAATATTTTGAAAATCTTTCTAGATATTACATGATATCTGGTTTTGGTCAGGTTTCCCAAAAAATAGATAATCTGTGAACAGCAGGTTTATTGGTGTGTGATCTCTACTACTCACTGTGTGAGTGATTGCAGAGGGTGGACAGAGGAGGGATGAATTAAGCCACAGTGCAGTCACCATGAAAGTCTCCTCAGATCCCATAGACAGTGATGGTCCTTCAGCTTTATCCTCAGTTATGGAAAGGGGGTCAGGCATTTGCACCCCACATCACCCCATCATCTAGTGAGGGTTGACCTTGGGAATGGGTGTGACCTTAGATGAGGAAAAGGCAATTTTTGGAGAGAGACTCTGCTATGAGACCTTAGCAATCAGTGTCCCCAGGGGCTGGGAGTGAGTGTCTTGGACCTGAAGAGGTGACATCTCAAAGGAAAGAGAGATCATGTATTATGAAGTCCACTACGATGTCAAATTCTTTTGTTCCCAAAATGAACATGAACAAAGTGAACCAGACAGATTGGGTAGGTTGCCTAGAGACACAAATCTTACTTGTGAGGGAGATGAAAGAAGAGCTTGTCTTTGAAAGGTCTGGTAAGAAGAAATTTATTTTAAGTTGAGAGAGGCTTTCAAATTAGCGTAATGAAAATTCATCAAGCTAACTTTTTAAATCACTCTTTTTAGTCTTGAGAAAGTAATGCATGCTTGACAGAATTAATTTATTTTTTAATGAAAATTTGTGCTACTGAAAATTATTAAGCTGTGTTAAGCTTTGTATTTTAATGGGAAAAATATGTATTCATAGTCTTTTGAAAGAATATTTAATTAAGCCTATTTTATTAGCCAAAGTGGGTGAGCTTGATGAAAGTTATGGAGAGAGCCTTGGGCTGAGAGTGATGGTTTCTGAAAAGAAGAACGAAGTGAGATAGACAAATTTAGGGAATGGCTAAGTTAATGAAGATAATTAATGACCAGAGAAATAAATTCTTACAAGTAAATATATCTAGAGCTGATTGTTGAACATTAGAGACCCAATAAGTTGATTTCTGAGAGTATATTTTTAAAATGGAAATAGTTATACCTTTATCTGAGTTGGGCAAACACTAATATTGAATTTACTGTTATTTATTTTGCTGTAAGAAATAGTTCTTAGCATTCTGGGAGGCTGAGATGAGTGGATCTCTTGAGTTCACAAGTTCAAGACCAGCCTGAGCAAGAGCCAGATCCTATCTCTACTAAAAATAGAAAAACTAGTCAGTTGTTGTGGTGGGGGCCTATGGTCCCAGCTACTCAGGAGCCTGAGAAAAAAGGATCGCTTAAGCCCAGGAGTTTGAGGAGTTTGTGAGGTAGGATGACACCATGGCACTTTACTCAGGGCAACAGAGTGAGACTCTGTCTTAAAAACAACAACAACAACAAAACACCCACCAAGAAATAGTTGTTATTTTCTGGGTTTCAAAATGATTTAGGGTGGACATAAAGTTCGTGTGCAACATGAAAAGAGTTTAATATAGTAAATTGCACAGAATATATGGACACCCTGTGTTTCTCTTAGAAAATTGATACACGTGCTATCTCAAAACCTCAGGGATACATTCCAAAAATTTAAAGTGAATAAAAAAAAGCTGTGGTACTTTGATAAAATATGAATGTCTAAGCCCCGTTCTATCCCTCTCTCCTCCCTCCCAGAGCAGGGACTGGGGAACAGGAAAACATGTTTTCAATTAATGATTCTGAGGAAGGCAGTTGTAAATTGAGGGATCCTGTCAAAATCATATTGTTCTCATTTTTGCAAACTAATCACTAACTTTAATCAGCAACTCCTTAGAGTTGAAATCATACAGCTGGAAGCCGAGGTAAACCACTCAGCTTGCAGCTTTGGAATTCCCTCAGATATCAGTACTACTCACTAAATCCAGGGTTCTGGTTGCTACAAAATAGATTTAACATTTTCTAAACAGGACATTCTTTCCTTGAAAAAATAACTTACACATATTTATTGGTAATCATTCAAGCACCCTCTAACCTAGTGCTCCTAGGCCGAACCCCATGTCAGAGGAAACGTCACAGTGAGAAGCATAAAGTGATTTGTTTTTTTCAGAGACAGAGTCTCACTTTGTCACCCTTGGTAGAGTGTGTGGCATCACAGCTCACAGCAACCTCCAACTCCTGGACTTAGGTGATTCTCTTGCCTCAGCCTCCCGTGTAGCTGGGACTACAGGCACCTGCCAAAACACCCGGCTAATTTTTTTGTTTTTTTCTTTAGTTTTTGCATTTTGGCTGGGGCTGGGTTTGAACCCACCACTCTCGGTATAGGGAGCCAGCTCCCTACTCACTGAGCCACAGGAACTGACCAAGAAATGATCTTATTTTTCCTTCTTAGACACTGGTTCTCCAGCTCCTTGCTAACCTTAACGTAGAGACCCTCTTGAATCTTGCTTACTGGCTTGATTAGGAAGAAGCTGACTGGAAAACAAATAGGAAGTTAGTTTTCCATCAGCAGAATCAAATTTGAATGGATGTGAGGAAATGTGCTTTGATTCCAGAAACTCTTGTGTTCTCAGCCTGCGGCAAGACTGCTCACTCAGAGCCTCCACAGGGTGCGAGCACTCCAAAGCAGCCTTCATAACCGCTGCGTAGGGCACAAGCAGATTCATGCCATGTGACAGAGCCCGCCTAAAAATGTGCCATTCTTCCCCTGTGTAGTGTGATGTGAAGGAAGGTTACTTTATTACATGGAATAGAATATAGATTGTTTTCCTTTTACAGGCTAAAGCCCATAATATTAGCTGGCTACATGTAAAAATAATTGCTATTAATTTTGATTATGTTTTTTATACAGAAATATTGAATAGTTGGGTTGCTGTTTATTTAACAGTCTAGCACAGAAATGGTTACCAGGAATGTAATAGCATATGTTTAAAATGTTTTCTAAGAGATATATGCTAACTTATATAAGTTAAAGAAGCTACTGAATTTTATTTTTTTATGCACAGTTGGAGGTAATCAGGGCTAACCATGTAACAGAAAAAAGTGCTTCAGAGTAAGGGGTAAAAGGATATCTATAGAAAATTCTGGTGTTGAGACAAGAATCTATATTTGGACAATGTCTACCCTGGGAACTACAGTAACTGTGACATTATAGCAAGTTGCACACAATAACGATATTAAGAAGTATTAACGAAAAATGCATCAAATTTGATAAACTGTATTTGAGCAAGTAAAATAGTATCAGTTTGAGTTATGTGACTGCCTGTTTCCATTTCAGACTTAGTGCCATGTAGTACCCTAACATTATGGTTATGCATCTGTTTATCTGTCTGGCTATCTATCTATCTATCTATCTATGTAAGTGCCCTATTAACTTTGCTAAATTTTACACTTTTTATCATATTACAATGTTGATATATTCATCTATGCTCAAATTTTATTTTTATTTGTGTAAATGTTTGGAGTCCAAGTGCAATTTTGTTACTTACATAGATTGCTCAGTGGTAAGTTGAGAGCTTTTAGGGTATCCATCACCCAAATAATGTAGTGTACCCATTAAGTAATTTCTCATACTCAACCTGCTCCCAGCCCCTCACCATTCTGGTCTGTACTGTCTATCATTCCCCCCTCTACAAGCTTCATAGAGATTCATGTACACATTACTAAGCTTCCACTGCTAAGTGAGAACACCAATGTTTATAATTTAATGTTTACAGTTAACCACTCATGTAAAGTCATCAGCTGCTAAAAAATAAATATTAGTAACATATGTGCCTCATTTGTCTCTTATCACCAGGTGAGTGGGAAAGAGAAAGAAAAAAGAATGGGCTAAAATGTTGAGATTCAATAGGAAAGTGGGACTAAAAACAATAAAGAGAAAACAAAGATGCCTCAGTTCCTCTGTGATTTGAAATGAGAAGAGCACAAGACCCCGTCAATTCCACTGTAACAATGGGAAACACTGAAAAGGGGGCAAAATCATAGTTTTAAAAAAACTTTAGAGACCTGTGCTTCTGAGCATAATGGAATAATAGTGACTGGACCTCCCTTCCCACCTGAAACAACTAAAACAAATAGAAAAATTATGTAAAAGCCATGGTTTTCATGACAGTGGACATCAGTCATGGAAGGATAGTGACCCTGTGCGAGGAAACAAACGAGGTGAGCCTAATAATTGTGCGACTCACTGTATTGCGTTTCACGGCTGAGTCCCAGGGAGGGACACTCAGGGAGAATGTGGCAGAATCTCTGAACTGAAGAGAATCCAGGAGGATAGAGTTTGCAGGATTGCAGGGCAGAATATGGGAGAAGAGAAAGCTCCAGCAAGAACAAATTCTAGAACTGTCCATAGCTCTGCCTCTTTAAGTATTCAGCATAGTGCTGATGTGTGTATGCAGGGGAGGACACTATGTTGGCTGGGAAAAGAACCATCAGAGGACTGAAGGGAACAGTGCTTGATATGCACACAGAGCTGAAAATACTGCCTGCACCTACCAGTCAGCAGGGGAACTTTATATAATAATTCATGGAGCATTGAGGAAACTGTTCCTAAAGGTCCTGCCTCAATAGTGGAGAATAATTAACCCTTGAGAACTGCTCTGGTTCTGCCTAACAAATTATAAAGGTAAGACTAAAAGGATTGATATGTTCCCAGGTAATTTTGCTGCATCCCAGATGAATTATCTATAGAACTTATAGGAAATATTAAACCTACATATAATTTCTGCTACTCATATATTATCAGCACCAATAAAGACCAATAAAGAAACTTAAAAAAATAACTGATTGAAACTAACAGTAATATTAGAATTGATGGTCAAGGATGTTAAAATATTTATTATAGCCATATTCTAGAAGTTCAAAAAGTTACGGAGAGAAATGCTAAAAAGATCCAAATCAGACACCTAAAATGAGAAGTACAACTTATTAGAGGAAGAATACACTGGATGGGGTTAGCAACCAGCAGAAGTAAAGGTTGTAAATGCCAAGCCCATCAATAAAAACAGAGAGGAAAAAAATAACTTTTAAAAACTCACATTAGTGAGCTGAGGCTACATCAAGCTACCTGACATGCGTGTAATTGGAGTACCTACTGGAGAGGAGACAGAGCAGGAGTGTGGAAAATAATGACCAAAAGTTTTTCAAATTTACTGAAAACAATAAACCCACAAATTCAAGAAGAACAAATCTCATTTTTAAGAAACACAAAGAAAATCTCACAAGATGCATTATAAATTACTAGAAAATAATAATAAACTGAAAACCTCAAAAGCTGCCAGAGAACATGCTAGGTACAGAGAAACAAAGATAGAGGTTACAGCAAATTCTTGTCAGAAATAACACCAGAAAGAAGACAATGGAACATTATGAAAGAACTAAAAAATAATAATAATAATACTGCAAACTTAGAATAATACACCTAGTCAAAATGAAGGTAAAATGAAGACGTTTTCACACACACAAAAGCTCAAGGCTTTATCACTCACAGACTGTACTGCACGAAATATTGAAGGAAATCATTAAGGCAGACAGAAGATGGCATCAAATGGAAATATGGATCAACTAAAATGAATAAAAATCACAAAAAAATGTAGCTTACAGGAATTTGTCCTGAAAAAGCAAAGATACTCAAACAAATACTCATATGAAGAGTACCATCATAGCATTATGTTTTAAAAATAAAAAAGGAAGAGCCAGGTGCTATGGCTCACGCCTGTAATCCTAGCACTCTGGGAGGCCAAGGCAGGTGGATTGCTTAAGCTCAGCAGTTCAAGATCAGCTTGAGCAAGAGTGAGACCCTATCTCTACTAAAAATGGAAAAACTAGCCGGGTGTGGTGGTGTGCGCCTATACTCCCAGCTGCTCAGAAGGCTCATCACTTGAACCCAAGATTTTGAGGTTGTTGTGAGCTGTGACACCATAGCACTGTACTGAGGAGAACAAAGTAAGACTCTGTCTAAAAAAAAAAAAAAAACAGAAAAACTATAAACGAGAAGGAATAAGATAAATTATATGTCCAAAAAGGATCAACTAAATAAATTAGGGGAAAGTAATACGTACAGTCATTAACAATTTGGGGAAGTATTTTAATCCTCCAAAAAATGTTAGAAATTTATAAATGAAAAAGTTTATAAAGCAATTTGGCAGTAGGATTGAAGTTCTTTTAAAATTACAAAAATAATTTATAAAGGATCCCCAAATACAGTCAGTTTCTTATTCATTATCTGCTATGTTGCACCTTAGTCATATCACTCAATATTTTTATAGAATATATTGGAACATAAATAACTAAATCATTTGAAACAATTTTTTAAACTTACCAGATAACTAGAGACAGCCCCTATGACCTAGAGCTCATAAAATTGTTCAAATCAGCCAATCCCAAGGGAGCCCAGCTAACCTTATCCCACCTACCATAAACTGTACCCCCAACCCAAGCTTGCTGTTACCCTGTTTTAGGTGTAAACTCCTGTGTGGCCCCACCAGGCAGCCTTCTCTCATTTGAAGGTATAACAAAAATTTTTCCTTTTACATACATGTCATCTTATTGTTCCCTACCATAAAAGGAAGCTTTAAATTCTGCACCAAGGGCAACAAAGCGAGACTCTGTCTCAAAAGAAAAAAAACAGTGCTTTTGACTGGTTGTGTTCTTCCACCAAAGGCTCCCCTTAGGTAGCTTTGTCATAATCTGACTTTCCCATTTCGACTCTGTCTCTTTGCATCTTTAAACCAGATGTGGCAACAGCTCTTGGCTGTTACTAGCCACCAGGTATTGCAACATCCCTAACTGATTTCTCTAAATCTGCTCATGCCTTTGTAAAAAAGTCCACTCATTAGACTTTTCTGGAGGTACCCAAACTCTAATAACTTCAAACATTCTTTGTACCTTGTTTTAATCCACCGTCTTTTTTCTTTTTTTCTTTTTTGAGTCAGAGCCTCAAGGTGTCGCCCTGGGTAGAGTGCTGTGGCATCACAGTTCACAGCAACCTCCAACTGCTGGGCTCAAGTGAGTCTCCTGCCTCCGCCTCCCAAGTAGCTGGGACCACAGGCACCTGCCACAACACCCGGCTATTTTTTGGTTGTAGCCATCATTGTTGTTTGGCGGGCCGGGCTGGATTCGAACCTGCCAGCTCAGAGCCACAGACGCCAAGCCAATCCACCATCTTTTTTCTTCCAAGAGTCTGACAGAGAACAATAATGAAATAATTATATAATTTAATTATATACAGTAGGACCTCTGTAAGTTGACCACCAAAGGGACTGTGACAAACTGCTGGTCAGCATATGGAGGTGGTCAACATAAGGAACAATGCCCACTGTACTGATATGTACATGTGGTACATGTCTGGTCTATGAAAATTAGGTCAATTTAAAGAGGTGATCAACGTAGGGAGGTGGTCAACTATGAAAGTTCTACTATTTTCTCTTCAAATATTCTTCTATTAGTTCCTCTAACAGTTCTTCTATTTAAATATTTTTATAATTCTTGGCAAGTAAAATTCCAAATATTGTGAATTATCTTTTCCTGAACTTTTTTCTTGGTACTCCTAAGTTCCATAAAATGCCAATAAGTGTTATTTTTAAAATGTGAGATTCTTTTTGGAGATAATATTTTACAAAAAAATTACTAATACACTTAAAAATAATTTTTACAAAAGGGCTCTAAATAATTTTCTAAGATAGACAAGGTCTACAATATTTCCCCCTCCTTTGCTTATTTCAGTAAGTTTGTTGGAGTTTAATTGGTTTTTTTTTTTTTTTTTGGTGGGTTTTGGCCGGGGCTGGGTTTGAACCCACCACCTCCAGCATATGGGGCCGGCACCCTACTCCTTGAGCCACAGGCGCAGCCCTGGAGTTTAATTGTTTTAAAAAATAACTAAAATTTTCTCTCTGTTACATGTAGAAACATAATAGCTACCATAAATGATATGGTGCTAGCAACTAGATTTATAATGATAATATAAATACACTTTCTCCATATTAATCTACCTAACAACAAATGAGATATCCCATTTTTGACTGGAGTTCAATGGGAATACATAAAATGTTCAAATGTGTCCCGTTATTAAGTAGCTGCAAGAATTCAAACCTGTTTCTATGCGATTCTAAAGCCTGTGCTGTAATGGGGTTTCAGTTTTAAGAACAATACTTTGAATTTCCTTTCTGAATGTGAAATTAACTGCAAAGTATTTCAAATACTCCAGGTCTTCATAATCTTGCATTATCTCTAAATCTACTCCTCTTTTACTACTTTCTGGATTTTTTTATTAAAGTGAGGAAAGACAATATTGCGTTTAATAGAAAAAATCAGGCAATAAACAGTTAAATGTTGTAACTGTAGCCACCAACTATGGTGGCTTTATGCCTTGTCACTCAGGCTTTCTTTTTTAAAAACTTTAATTAGGGCTCGGTGCCTGTGGCTCAAGTGGCTAAGGCGCCAGTCACATACACCTAAGCTGGTGGGTTCTAAACCAGCCCAGGCCTGCCAAACAACGATGATGGTTTCAACCAAAAAAAAAAAAAAAAATAGCTGGACATTGTGGCCGGCGCCTGTGGTCCCAGCTACTTGGGAGCTGGAGGCAGAAGACTCGCTTGAGCCTAGGAGTTGGAGGTTTCTGTGAGCTATGAGGCCATGGCACTCTACCCAGGGGGATAGCTTGAGGCTCTGTCTCAAAAAAAAAAAAAAAAAAAACCAACTTTAATTAGGAATGATATTACCTACTCTTTTAGAGGCATAAACAGCTATTTTCATGTCTAGTATTTGTTAGTTGTTGATCTCAGAGGCATACAGATTTTTAAAAGAATGAAGCACTGATCTTTATAAAGCACTGACCTCATACTAAATTTGTCAAAACTTATAACGGCTAATTTCTCATAACTAAGAAATGGAAATTTTTTGCCAAGGTTCATCATGTAGGCAGTTTCTGAGACTGATGGAGTTAAATATTAGACAAGAGTCTGTCTTGCTGTGACTAGCCAAGTTCATAACCACTTTAATTTACTTGCATGTCCTCTTGTCCTCTTATGAGGACGCGAACGTTGAACATCATTTGAGTATTGTGAGTGGAAAAACACCAGAAAAACAATGGTCAGATTTATAACTACAATTATTTTGGACACCAGCTGTTGATCCAGTTTTCCCCTGAAGCTAGGCCAAGTACATGTTCCTCACCTAATACACTGGGTATATCTATCTCGGTAAACGTACTCTTTTTCCCTATTTCACAAAACTTTACCTGTAGTCAATGCTATCCTGATGCACCTTTTCTCTTACCTACTGATGTCTACCCCATGGATCTTTCTTTTCTACTACATTCTAACTAGAATCTTACAGTGTAACCCATTTCCAACACACTTTAATTAACTTCCAGTTGACCTTCCCACCAGACAGATAATTCAGTCTCCTCAGTGACCTGAATAAACCTCTAATCATGATAATTCAATATATTTATGAATGAGGCTGAATCTGTCTTCAGGGAAATTTGGTGTAAGTGCAGTTGGAGTCTAGAAGCATTGCTCTAGTCCCCTCAGTACACTGGGGAGGAATTTCTGGACTCTTTAGCAAGTTTAATATTTTCATTGCCACCTTTATTTCCTCCACTGAATTGAGGAGATACATACTAAGCTGTTTGGAAACTGACTATGGATTTCAAGTCTTAGCTTTTACCAACTTCACATTTCTGTTAAAATTTTTAGTAAGCTCAAGGGAAACTCACTGAATTAGATTTCTCTTTCTTTTTGATTAAGTATCAGTAATTCATTCCTCACCAAATAATTATTATATTGCCAAGGAATAAAAACCAAAAACATCTGATTATTTATTATGTGGTGTGCTACATACTACATTGGTATGTAGGTGTGCTATCTACTACATTACTGTGCTAGATTTAGAAGAGCAATCCACTTAAAGAAAAGGACCCTAACATTATATTCAGTACTCTGAATATGCCAAGAAAGAGTAGAATTCATATTAGTATATTTAGGATACACCGACATAGGCAATGTCTTCATTTATTTACTTATTCATTCAATAAAGTGCCCTTTATTGAGCACTTACTATGTGCAAGACAAATATTTGAGTAGGAAGTATATATTGTCCCTTTATTTGGCTAAGTGTTCACTTGTGAATTTTAGGTTCTAAAATATCAGAAGGTGGAAAATGTTTATTGGGTAAAGGTAACTACACTAACTCAGGGTATCCCTTTCTCCTTACGCTTTATGTTACATTATTTGAAAGTAAAGAAACATACCAAGGATTTGGGGAAAATACAGAAAGGCCACGTTATTATTTATTTATTAATTTTTTTGAGACAGAGTCTCACTATGTTTCCCTTGGTAGAGTGCTGTGGCATCACAGCTCACAGCAACCTCAAGCTCTTGGGCTTACACGATTCTCTTGCCTCAACCTCCCAAGTAGCTGGGAGTACAGGCATCCACCACAATGGCCAGGTATTTTTTGGTTGTAGTTGTCATTGTAGTTTAGCAGACCCAGGCTGGCTTCAAGCCCACTAGCTTCCATGTATGTGGCTGGCGCCCTACTCACTAAGCTATGGCACTGACCCAGAAAGGCAACATTTTAAAGAAGCTTCAACCTGATGATATCTGGACCAGGACAAACTAATGTTGAAATTAATCTACAAAGTTTCATCCTTCAATGTAAGCCCCTGGTAAAATCAGACTTCCATCTACTTTATGAGATTTAAAAGAGGTCACTCTGCCTTTGAACTTAATTACATGCTTTCACATCATAAAGTCATCAGGAAATAACATTCAATCACATTAAAAAATATCAAAACATGGTTTTTGAAATCATTTTGAAAGCTTTCTGGGATATAAACATAATAGTTTTTCTTATATTCAAATATTGAGAAAATTGGAGAAGACAAGACAGATTATCTACAAAAGTTACCCACTGAAATACACATACAACACTATTGAAATAGACTGCTTTAGAAGGATCGCAGTGCGGCCCCAGTTTCAGAACAGCTTGTGGTGGAACATGAGAACATTCTTCTTAAACCTCCTGGAGTGAAGACCTCACTATGCTCCATTAAAGAAAGTTCATGAGGGTTCTATTTTATACAGTATCAGATCTGCATCTTTTTCATTTGCGTGTAATTTTGGTCTTTTTAATGAGAATGGCAACTCATTTAGTCTCATAAGACAACTACGTTAGTCTTAAAATGTACAACTCTGAAAAAATGTCTCAAGCAACTGTCCCTGGGTCAACTGATGCAAAGTCGTCGGTGGTCAAGATGAGGCGCTCTTACACATGTTCCTCAGCAAATCACTTAGCAACCTAGCTTGCATATTACATAAATGAGATCAGAGTCCCTCCATATTCTGATGCTGGAAGTAGTGCATTAGCAGAATTCTGAAGACAGATTTTATTCAAAATGTAGTCATCACAATTCTACATTTTTCTAACGCTGCCTCCTTTCCACATTGTGGGCCTTGATGGAGTTTTAGTAATGTGCATTTCTCTTCATGAAAAGGCTCACATTCCATAAGATTGTTCCATTTACTAAGGGTATACTTTTTTAAATGTAGTCAAAGAAAAATTTTGATCATTATGAAATTAAAGGTATAATTAAATGTTCATTTCTAGGCCTGGCTCCCTCCTCTTGGTGCCCATCTTTTGGCTAATTTGTCGCTTATTAGAGAAATAGTAATTCTTGATTTGGGGTTTGGTGATACTCCAGGGCAAAATCATGTTCACTATGGATCTTCAGGGCCAGTAAAATCCAAAGTGAGCAAAGGATATGAGGGTGATCTGGCTGCAACATCTGTCACCCACCTTTTGATTTCCAGCTTTGATTTAGCTGATCTGGCTAGACATCCATTTCATCTCTTTCTGGTCCAGGTGTGTCCATTCCAAAGCTGCAGCTTGAAGAGGATGACCTTCCCCATAGGGGATGTAGAGGAAGAGTGTATAAGTAGCTGAACTTCCCTGCTAGAAACTCCAAATAGGTTCTCAAAGTGAGGCCAGATATTAAAGAGAATTCAGAGAGAAATGACCAAATTGAGGAAATGTAGATCAGTAGTTCTGCTAATAGAATATCCCAACAGAATACTCAGGGGCAGGCCTAAGCCACTTGTACTTCTAGAGACACTTGCCAGAACACCTTGGAGGTGGAAAGTCATGGTCCTCCTCTTCCTCAGGATAATGGTGCTATGTACATCCCTGCCCAAAACAAACATGAAATCCTATTTTGGGGAGGAGAAAGAGAACTGGGATAGGAAAATCAGGAATGCATGTTAGTTGTAAGAAGAAAGAAAGTTAAATCTACGTAGACTGTTCTTCAACTAGATCGGATTAAATTATTGTTTTCCCTGCTCTATATTTGGAAAAGGAAGGTCCCATCTGATGTGAAGATATAAAGGACCCAAACTGTAGGGTGAGTAGATTTGTGAACCTGCTAGAATTTATTGTTAATATCTGTCTTTGTTTCTATCTACCCATTGATAAATTATGCTTGGATTTAAATTAATCCTCTGATCCCCAATTTTCCCAAAGATAAGATGCCTGTAAAAATATATTCTAGCCAACCAGATGATACAGGATTTCCTCACTCAGGGCTGGATGGGGACCCTCCACCATTCTCTAGGCCTGGATGAGCTCAGAAATCAGACTTTCATCTCTAGGCACAAACAGGCTACCTTTTCCAGGCCACACCCTTTGGGCTCTAGCAGCATTATAAACAAAGCAACCTGGAACATTTTGGGTGGTTCCACCTTGAGTAGGAAGCACACACCCTAATCCCTTCCTTGAGACAAAAATTGCAAGGGCCTAAAAACTTGCCCTAATGGAGAGGCTGCATTCATTCATTTGTTAATGCACTCATTAACTTGGAAAGAGGTTTTTCCACCTATCACGTCCTGGCCCAAATGTAATTCTCCATACAATATATACCCCTAGACAAAGAACCCAGGGGGGGACTTGCAACTTGGGTCTTCTTCTGCTTTGCCAGAAGCTCTGGTCCTTCTTTACTCCTTCTATATTCCTTTCTATCTAATAAAATTCTGTCTTACCACTGATCTGTGTGGTCCATGAGTTCATTCTTCGAATCCCTGAGATCAAGAACCTAACAAAAGAAAGACATTCTGGTAACATATTTTGGGGCCATCCTCTGGGATTGAAGATCTGTGGTAAGCAATGGGACCACTTGACTGTATCCTGTCTTTCTCTGTAATCATAATAATGAAGACTAATAATTTGGATGCCCATCAGCCTCTAAAAGCGCATAGTGCAGCTGCCGACCTCCAGGTCATGGGTGAGAGGCTGCTGGGGAACAAACTTTCTAATTACCCTTGGCTCCAAAAGAAAGGAGCAGAAGGAAATGTTTAAAGGCTTGAGAGTGAGCAAACAGAAGTAGCACTGAGAGGTCCTGGGATCCCTAGCAATGGTTCTGACCCCACTGCACTGGAGGACCTTTGGAGAAACGTACTTTCCCAGCTCTTTTACTATCCTCTCTTGTCTTCCTGGGTCCTGTCTTTCTCAGACTTTCAGTGGTTTTAATATTTCAAAAAGACCAAATTTAGAGTTTTGATTTTGGAAGGTTTATCAAATATCAAAGGCTTAAAACATTTGTTCAAATAGGATTGCAAGCCAAAACATTTTAAAGGAAATACATAGTCAACTGGATCACATGCAAATTCCTTCACAAATTTCCTTTTATAAATCTTATTCAACCTGCACAAGTAATTTACAAACATTCTAAACTTTATGGTTTGCCCTGCCTCTTGTTTTCTTAAATAACCATTCTATTTCAGGACAAAATTTACCACATCAGATTTTTTCTTATACAATGTCATTTTCCTTTCTGTCTAATTTTTCTTACTCTCAAAAAACCACTTTTCACAAACAGGATCACATTAACTAGGAAGTTAGTTATTCACTTGGCTAAACTGATAATTAGTCTTATTCTTTGACAAAGACTCAGTTTCCCAAACAATACATTTTGTGGAGACTCTAATATTGAGAAGATGTATGGACAGAAAAGAGAAAATGAGGTATAAAAACAAATAGTTTGGCTACAGCTTGGTGTTTGCCTTATTTAACTACAGTTTGATCAGCTGGCCGTTTTTGATTGGCCAAAATGTTATGATCCACAGAGAGGAAAGAGTAGAAAGGAGTGAAGGTGAATGGAGCAAACTTTACTGAGGACAAACAGCTGAACTTTTATCTTGTAAGTAAAACTAATAAATTTTAACTAAGGTTTTTATGTAATTAAAGATGCAAGAAGTATTTTAAGAGGTAGAGAATAATTTTTATGAGATCTACAAAAGTTATGAACAAGATGTAACTTATAATTTGGTTCAATCATATTTTCTAGGGTCTCAGCTTTTCAACTGATCATTTATATATGAACATTAAAAGTCTTATATCTCTATAGAATACAGGAAAGCAAAAGTTGTGCCTAGAAGGGAAAAGAACTAATGAATGGTATAAGTTATAAATATTAAACCAGAACAGGTTCAGATGAAAATATAGAATTTTAATTATTAGACTATAAAATAAACTGGCCTTTCATTATTCTTACAGGGCAGTGTTCAAAAGATTTGTTTTTGTTTGTTTTAAATCAGATATTTGCTCCTTAAATATGTCAGGAGAATCTTTAGGGCTAGCCATAACTTTATGCATTTTTCTTTTAATCTAATTTATGTATTAATATAATTATTTCAAATGAGAGATCTCTGAAAGTTTAATAAAATTTAGAAGTCTTTCAAGTTAAATGATCCACCTTTGGTCATGAATCACAGTGATATTTGTTCCCAAAGTGACTCAATCCAATGCCCCTTTTATAAGGCCCAATGCATCTTCATAGAAAAGGGTATTTCCAACATTCACGAAAATTCACTCTCAGAAATAGACTTAGGATAGAACAGACAATGACAAAAACTCATTCCTCAGAGCTTGACATGTTCAGTACACACAGTGTGCTGCTTAGAATCTTGTGTGTCCTGGACTCCCAGTCTTTCCAGACCAGCCGTCTGATGTGTTCCTGACAAAACATGCCTCCTGGATTGTGGAGACTGAGTAGAGAATTTCCACTCAGTCATAAATTCAAGCTTAAAGACATAAAACAGGATGAGAGGGAATCCTCATATGATTTTTGTTTCAGGGACCTGCAACAAAGTTTGTCTTAAAAGACACTGGACTAGCCAGAACTGTAACTAGTATATGCGGCCAGTTTCAACATCAGGCTGATGGAGAGCTAGACCTGACTCAAATTCTGCCTTGTGATAACAATTTTTTAGAGAACATGACACAAAAGACAAGCAACAAAACAAAAACAAGCAATAACAACAACAGCTATTAGAATCTATTTCTGAGAGGAGATAGGATCAAACAATATGAATATTCATACACATACATATATCTAAAAATATACCAATATAGAGTCACTTACAAGACTAGACACCAACAAAAACATTTCTCTGATCAATCTTAAATATGGAAAGGACAAAGATCTTTTATCATCTGCTCAACTAGAGCCAACAGACAGAGGAAGACTGGGAGACCAACTGGTAAGTAAGGTATTGTACCACGTGCCAGCTGGCGTTGAAGTTCCAATCTTCCTGCTGTGGCTTTCAGAGAGCAGAGTGGCTTTGAGATCCTACCAATTTTCAAACTGTAGGAATCACTGCAAAACCTGCCTTTTTCCTCTTTGGTTGGTTCGCTGAAAGATCAACGCACAATTATGGTAGATTGATAAGAAAAAGGTTTATTTCCAATACCATGCACATGGGGGGAACCACAGGAATGATTACCCAAAGTCTCAGTGATCATCAGAGACTTTTTTGGAAGGGAGGAGGAAGAATATGGAAAGTATAGGTGCAGCGTGGTTGCTAGTGGGGGATGTATGTAGATGGGTGGAAACAGATGGATTTGTAGGTTAACCTGAGAGACACATCTTGGGCTTCAAATGACCCTGGAGCCAGGTCCATGACCATGTGATAAGAAAGTCAACAGCTCCTATTTGATTCTCATTCAGGTTACTCAGGTTTTATGTAGATAAAGGAAAGACCTCTTTCAATGCTTCATGACTATTAATGGCCTTTAATTAAAAAATATTCTTTATACTAAGGAGTCACATTTTAGGGCAAAATTTCCTTAGCTCTCTCATGTTCATTTGCTATGGCTACTGCTGTGACAAACGGGGAGGCTTTAACAATAGAAATCTATTGTCTCACAGCTCTGAGACTACTGTCCAAGATCAAGGTGTAAACAGGGTTTGTTTATTTCTGGGGGCTGATAGGAGGAATTGGCTCCATCCCTTTTTCCTGGTTTCTGCTGAGTTTCTAGTGATCACTGCAGGTCCTTGGCTGGCAGGACCATTTCCTTGGTTTTGCCTGTGTGTGTCAGTCTCTACATGTCCTATTTTTACAAAGATAGGTGTCATATTGTTGGCAGAATTTCTCTCTGTAGTAGGTCCTTGCTCTCAGGGACTGAAAGAATGAACCCACAGATCACAGATCAATGGCAAGATAGGATTTATTAGATAGAAAGGAATACAGAAGGAATAAAAAGCACCGGAGCATTTGGCAGAGGGAAAGACCCAAGTGCATGGGTCTTTTGTCTATGGGACTGGCTTTGAGATCCTGCCACAGTCAGGCCAGGCCAGGGTGTCTTCCGCAGTGGACACCCTGCCATTTTGCCTGGAGCAGGATGGAATGCATTCATTTATTAATACATTCATTAACATTGAAAGGGTGTCTTACATGAAATTTCCCAAGCCTAGAAAACTGGGATCCATGAATGGGGGGGGGATATTGCATATCAATATTAGACTAGAGTTCACCCTAATGATTCATTTTCACTTAATTACCTCTATAAAGACCCTAATCTTAAATGAGATTAAATTATGATGTACTAGGAGTTAGCATATATATTACGGGAGGGGGGCATAACTTGACCCATAATGAAAAGTAAAGTTAAAAATTGACTGAGAATGTAAAAGTTTTGTTTAAGGAATCTTTCAAAGCAGGGATTGGGATCAGGTCTGGTCATAATTCAATAGTCCAGGATTGGGAGAAAGAGTAAGGCAAGGATTTTGAGATGAGGTTCAACTAAATTTTGAGCTGATGGGTCTTTCAGGAAGTTTATATAAGGAACAATCAAATCATCTGCTTGGCCAAGGGACTCCAGGAAAAATTAAATAATGCTGAGGAAGACCATGGACTGAAAGTAATGTCATTGTAGGTGATTTCAGGCTAGTAGTTTCAGCTCTCTGGGTCCAGGTTGAACACAGGAGTGAATACTTTTAGTTGTGATCTGAAGCCTAAACTTTCAGGGTAACAATCTCCTTCAGTAGAAATGGAATTTGAGTTGAGAAAATGCTTGCCTAAGCTGTAGATTTGATTAAAAATAATCCCTTTAATTATAAAGAAGGATTATCTCAATTTTTACTCCCCAAGGATTAACATAAAATTCATTTTCCTTAGAATTGGCATAATCCAAAAATTCAGAAAAAGGCAAAGCACTTTTAAAGCTACTTCTACAGATTACTCTTTCAGAGTCATTAACAATGACTCCTAGCTGTGTTTGTTAATCCCCAGTAACCAAAAATCTTGAATTGCATTGTTGCCTCAAGCTACACTGTGAAGCAAATTTATCAAATCTTTCTTATTTCCTCCAACTCTTAAATAAGATAGGGAAAATCTGAATTTTCAATTCTGGCCTTAAATCACTACATTTCTAAACATGTGTCAGTGATAAGGGGTGTTTTAATATTAAACAAAAATTATAGTGACTCCTCTGTTCAGGGGTTGTTTTCTGTGGATATATCTTGGGGATATTATGAAATGGATTGTAAAGTGTTTTCCAAGATCAGATAAGTTTAGGAAAAATTAGATCAAAGTGAATGAGATAAATTTGTTGACTACAAGATATCTCAGACCTTTTAATAAGCTGATAGATGCTGTGAACCTCTAAACCAGTATATAGTATACAGTCTCCAAAATTTCTTTGCTTCTTCTCCATTCATTTTAATAAAAATGCTATGGTTTGGGATTCTAGAGAATTAACAATGGTTTATTTATTCATGAGCCAATGTTGAAGTGGTGGTTGGCAGGATACATTAAGTTAGTTTAATATATTCTCCTATAACCACTTTTTAACATTTAAGTATAGTTCCTCATATTCCCTTACCCAATACATTCATTCATATAATTCAATTATTTTATAGAAAAATTGAACCAAAATTCTTCTGAAAGGGTACAAGCACACCTTCTTAATACTAAAAAGAATAATTTAGAATGTACTACTCTTGTAAATGAGTCACATGCATCTTTTCAAATTTCCACTGGTAAAATGTTCATTATTCTTGTATTTATCTGTTTCTGATGTGCCCAAGACTCTAATTTATAAGCACTTCTGATTTTTTGAAGACATATTTTTTATTGTTGGGGAAATACAATTTAAAACAGAATCTTCTCCTAATTGTGGAAATCTGTATGCAACAGTAGGAGAGAAAGAACACAATTGTATTATTGAATACACATGAAACCAGAATGGGATGCATCTCATAGGCTACAGCAAAGAGATTGCTGAGATAGAGAGAAACATCACTCTTGGATAGTGAAGCAGATAGAACCCAAGGAACACATATTCTCAAAATAAACATAACTGCTTCTCAAGCCAGAGAATTGACAGCACCACTTGCCACACAGAGCTTATCCTAAATTCACTTGGCAATTGGGACAGCCATCTGTGTTAGCTAATTGACTTTATCTGAAGGAGAAATCAAGTCTTGTATCTTTATAAGAGGAGATGGTTTTGTAATTCAGAGTGGAAGTTAAGCTCCTACCCTCGGCAGCAACTGGGAGATGGGGCCTGCTATCTCTTTGATAGTCGCATTTCAAAAAGAAGGGTACCAGGTCTTCAAGAAAGTATATTTCTGGGTCATAAAGTTGGCAAGATGGCAAATGATAGATAGATAGATAATTTAATGCTTCTGACAATAGAGTTCAAGCCAAGTTTTCTTCATAGCTTTTTCTTAGCTTTACAAAGATTTACATACATTCACAACTATAAGTTTTCTAAAGTAAGTGCTTTTAAAAAAAAGGGAGAGGGAGGTGTCTTCCTTTGTTTTCTGCCTAGAGAATTAAGCCTCTTATTTTTAATTTCATTTGCCCTTACACTCAGCAGATAATGTCTTGCTTCTTACTGCAACGTAGATTTTCTTGATATGGAATAAAGGATGTAGCTATACACTCTTACCAAGTAGATTCTATGTTTGGAAGTCATATTTTTTGGTGTTCTATGATAGATGTATGATGATGACCTCAGTGTCCAATACTTTTAAATTTTTAAAACACTTACATACTAATTATCTCAATTGACCTTTCTTTTTTTTTTTGACAAAGAGTCTCACTTTTTTTGCCCCCAGTAGAGTGCATGGTGTCATAGCTCACAGCAACCTCCAACTCTTGGGCTCATGTGACCCTCTTTCCTCAGCCTCCCAAATAGCAGGGACTGCAGGCACCCACCATAATGCCTGGCTATTTTTTAAAGAGGAAGTCTCATTATTGCTCAGCCTGGTCTTGAACTCCTGAGCTCAAGGGATCTACCCACCTCAGCCTCGCAGAGTGTCGGGATTATACTCATGAAGCGTGAGCCAGCACGACTGGCCTTCCGTTGACCTTCTTAGGAATACTTGGAAGCAGAAAATAAAATATCATTGGGGTAAAATAAAAATACAGGGATTAATGATAGCAAGGTTTAACTAAGATCATAAAATCCTGATGACAACACGATGCAGAGGAGAGAGCATGGGAAGGAAATGAGAGTGTCTTCAGTGCCAAGAGACAATTGATTGGGCAGGAAAAAGAAACCCACTGTGTTTCAGATTATTTCAGTAGGAACAAAGTTTAGCATATGGGGAAGTACACAGAATTTAACATGCCACTGGCAAAGATTTGTTGCTTGGTCAAACTTGAGTCAGGCTCCTGAACCTTCTCCTAGCCTTATTTGTCCACTGTCTCCGAAAACTGAGCCATTTGAGCAAGAACCACTCCCTCACCTTGATATTGATCACCCGGGATGTATGATCAGCTTCCTCATCCGTCACTGTTCTCTTAGTGACAGCTATTCATCCAATTGGCTCTCCTGCCAGAACCCGGGAAGTCATTTAGATAGACTCCCCGCTCCTCGTGATGTCATGTCTAGTACTTTTCCTACCTGCACCCTGCTCCTGGCTGTCAGTTCCTGCGTGTCCATGCTGCATTCAGAACTGAGCCCAATTTTACACTGAGGTCACTTTTCTTCTGTTGTAACAGTCTCTCTTTCTCTCTTTTTAGACAGAAACTTTGTTACCCTGGATAGAGTGCACTGGCCATAGCTCACAGCAAGGTCAAGCTCTTGCGCTCATATGATCCTCTTGCCTCACCCTCCCCAGTAGCTGGGACTACAGACACTACCAAGCCCAGCAAATTTTTCTATTTTTAGTAGAGACAGTGTCTTGCTCTTGTTCAGGCTGGTCTCAAACTCCTCAACTCAAGCAATCCTCCCACTTCAGCCTCCCAGAGTGCTGGGAGTATAGGAATGAACAGCTGCGCCCAGCCTTATTGTAAGAGTCTTGAATATAATCTGTTTTTATTGTTCTAACTTGTAATAAACTCTGGTTTTTCTTTGACACAACACATCTGAGTTTGAATCTGAGGTTTGCCCCTTCTTACATGCTTGTGTGCTTTGGGGAGCCCTGAGTTTCGCTTGCTAGTTGTAATGCAAAGACAGAGGTGCCTCACGCACAGGTTACTGTGGAGACTAAATGAGGTGTAGGAACAAAGGCCCTGACAGTGCATGACGTGGCGCGAGTCCTCCGGGGAGAATATTCCATCTTTCAAGAATTCTAGTTAGTGGCAAAGGTGGGACGAGAGTTTAGATCTTCTCAATACCCCTGTGTCCCAATGTCCTTCTAGTTTAAGCTACATGTTACTGTTAACAAACAAAGCTCCAAAGTTTACCTAGTTTATCGTGAACAAACAAAGGCTTTTCTTTATTTTAAGATAACCTAAGTTTGATTTTAAAAACTAGAGAATTTATGTACTATGCCTATCACCTGCAAATTCTAGGCAGATTTTTTCTTCTAAGATTTTGTGCTTCTGATGATGTTTAATAATTTAATCCAAAATGCTCCTTTACTCCAGTTCTGGAAGATTATTAGCGCTAAAAGAATTATCTCAAGTACAGCTCATTTATTTGGATTTATGTTTTATTACCTATGATGTAGCATAGGGACATTTCCAATTAAAAAGGATTTTTTTTACTGCATTTGCTGAGGCCTTGCGTTCTCTCTAGCTTCTGCTTTTGAAAAATAAGAGCTGTCTGACTGGACCTACTTTCGGTCCCCTCTCACGGTGAATGCAGTGCTTTGCCGAACACATCCGACCTTGTTTATTTACTTATGCAACCATCATTTGGCAAAACTCATTTCCAGCCCTCTCAAACTAAAACAGCGAGACACAAGGACTTCTAAGTCAAAATATGTGACCTCCACCATCAAATCACAATTGGAAATTGTTTTGTGTGTAATCTTTTTCAAGGCTGCACATCCAAACACACATTCAAAATCAAGCAAATAAATGCGACTGTGTCAACAAAACAGTGACTTGCGGCATACCTCCGTAAATGTCAGAAATTGAGTTATGCGAATATCTTTTATCTACAGAAAACAAATACATTGCTTTTCCTTCATTTTGTGAAGAATAAACCAAAAGAAATGCAAGTAAAAATAAATCACAGGTTTTCTTAATTTTATTTTATGACCTTACCTTTAGGGCTTCAGCTTTGGAAAGTGAAAAATAACTAATATTCAAGTGGTGAACACAAAATAAGAAAATCCTGAGCATGATACAAATGTGTGTCAGAGAAGAAAGGGTATGATGCCTCCACCACCCAGTGTAGACGCCACAGCTAACACTTACAGGACAAGACAGGGTAACTAGAGAAAGGCCTAACAAATTTATTTAATCCAAGTTTCATGTGACATGGAGCCTTCAGAAAGGAAGATGCAAAGATTCAGGGAAAACTGTCTATTTCTGTGATGTGGTCTCATGGAGCATGGACAGTCATGCAGAAGTGTGGCTGGACAAATAGGAATGATCTATTTGTTCCCCACTAAGTGGGGAACCCACAGAGCCTATCCAGGTTCTTCTCAGCCTCTTTGTTGTGGCAACTCTTCCAGCCATGCTGCAGGACCCCTCTAAACGAGGGTCTTATGACCTAGGATGTAACAGAGACATGACAAGGACAAGGGTATGTCCGAGAACTTTATGGTTGGCTCCTAAGCAGAAAGTCAGGGAAAGGTGAGGGCAATATTTCTACGTTTCATGGGTTGCTTTGGGGAAAAGAGATTCTCGTTTCCATGACCCATCTTGAGGAAGAGGAATTCTGATTTCTCTGACTCATTTTAGGAGAAAATGAGCGATGAGAGACAAGGGGATGGGAGAAGATCAGAGAGACCTTGATTCTGAGGATGCTTCAGAGGTCTTCCAACATCCTTCAGTTCAAGTACGCAGTATGTCCAGGCCCCACACTTCAGGGTACCACTTTCTGAGCACCAACATGTGTATCCAAGTCACGATTAATCATGAATAGAATAGACTATTTCTTCTAAGAGACAATATTTTTTTCATTTAATTTCACTACTTTTTAGAAATCAACATTGTTCGCCTTAGAAATGAATATATTTTGTGCTGTTTTTAAAATAAATATAACTAGAGTTTTTCTATAATGATAGCTGAGGTTCTAGCACATTTTCATGTTATTTGAATACTTTTTCCTTTTATGCTAGTCTGTTGTATAGAACAAGGATCTAAGTGCCCATTTCTGTATTAAGTTATGACTTCAAAACGTGGAGAGAACTGCTAAGATGGGTCCTATGAAAATTATATGTACACAGGAACTGAGGAATCACCTGGAAAATCATTTAGCAGTATTTTTTTTTTTAGCGCTCTATGCACTGAGATCACTGAATTCAGACAGTCCTTCAGTGGTTACTGAGAACCTGCTTTGTGTCAGGCCTCCCGGCCCAGGGGTAGACCTGTAGCAATGCTTCTGTTGTCATGGAGCTAATGTTGACCTTGTCCCAGGAGCTTTCCATTTGCCACTTGAGACTCTAGTCAATAAATAAAGTCATATTTTCAAGCATCCAACCATTCTTTACAGCTTGGCAAAAAGTGTGCCCTGTTACTTCTGTTAAATATGTTATTCTTTGATCTGCAGGAAATAGTGATCAGGAACAAATTTGAATCAGATATATGGTTTTTTTTCTATTGTTCAGATGCATTCTGTCATGACTACAAAAATGGTGAAATTGCCCTGTGAAACTCTCTGTAGAAGGACTGAGGAGCATCATGGGTGCATTAATCCTTGAAGAAGCAGATGAGTCTGAGTCAGATGGCCAGTGCTTCAATCATTCCTGGACTGACCCTCAGGCATCACGGGGCCTCTGAAGAGGGTGGAGCATAACACGCACCGTCCAGGCAGCCTCCACTTCACACGGCCGTGCAGACCATGAAAATAACTTCAAACTGAAATGATGCAGGACAATCTTACTAATTAATGGGAAAATTGCAACCGTTCTGTGATTTTTATCAATTTTTATCAAGACAATGCCATGACTTTTTACTGTCAGTTATAAATATGTAGGGAAATGGAAACATAGTAAAACTAATCTTTATTTATTTCATACACTGTAACTTAAAATGCTAGAGACATTGAGAAGTCATGGGTTTTATTTCTCTGCAAAAAGCTTACCAAGAGCAGTGTGAAAAGCGCTTGCCCTCTGTTTGTCTCATGACTTCTTAGCGTATAAATGATACAGAGACAACAACTTTTCACCCGCTTGTAAACTGTTATACTTCCTTCTAAATTTAGATCAACTGTCAGTGTTTTATTCTTTGTACTTTCGATGTCATGAAATATCTTACGGGGTGAGGAGCCTGTCACCTTAAGGAAACTTGTCTGTGGTGTTCCTGGTTCTGAAGTCCAGCCTTTTGACTGAATCCAAATTTTACATAACAAATCCTTGTGTTAAAAGGGACACAGTGGGGCAGTGCCTGTGGCTCAGTGAGTAGGGTGCTGGGCCCCATATACTGAGGGTGGTGGGTTTGAACCCAGCCCCAACCAAACTGCAACAAAAAAATAGCCAGGCGTTGTGGCAGGTGCCTGTAGTCCCAGCTACTCCAGAGGCTGAGGCAAAAGAATAGCCTAAGCCCAATTGCTTAAGGTTGCTGTGTGCTGTGACGCCACAGCACTCTACTAAGGGCAACAGAGTAAGACTCTGTTTCTTTAAAAAAAAAAAAAAAGGACAAAGGGACACAACAAAGAAAGATGAGGTTTGTCCTGCTTTGGTGCTCAAAAAAGAATGATCTTGAAAAAGGAAGGCTTGGCTTGGCACCTGTGGCTCAAGCAGCTAAGGTACCAGCCACGTACACCTGAGCTGGCAGGTTTGAATCCAGCCTGGACCCACCAAACAACAATGACGACTGCAACCAAAAAATAGCTGGGCATTATGGCAGGCGCCTGTGGTCCCAGCTACTTGGGAAGCGGAGGCAGGTGACTCGCTTGAGCTCAGGAGTTGGAGGTTGCTGCGAGCTGTGATGCCATGGCACTCTACCCAGGGTAAAAGCTTGAGGTCCTGGCTCAAAAAAGAAAGAAAAAGGAAGGCTGTTCCCCCTCATCCTATCATCCATTTTTGTAGAATATTATGTGTATTTATTACTAGATGACAAAGAGATGATGCAACTATTTACCTTGCCATCTGAGCATGAACCACGCAATAGAGGTGCAGTCACAGATCGCCGACTGACTTGGGCAGTGGTGTGATTGGTCATTGAGCATGATGCTTGTCTGTTATTTCAGTAGTAATATGTGGTTGAAGAGCTGGCAATAATGTTTGCACTTTATGTAATTATGCACACTTAGTAACTGAATTTAGTTAATGGACTTAGTAACTTATGCGTGCCATGCTAACTGAAACGTGACTTGTGGTGTTGGGAAACTAGTGGCGTTTAACCATAATATCTGAAATTCATTCATGTCAGAACCTGGCACAGAGAAGATGGCCTGTATTATCTATCTGCTTAACTGAATTGTACAGCACGTCTTGGACAAAGCAACCCTACTTTGGGACACTTCTAACAAAGAGAAACATAAAAAGAAGGAAGTTATTTTTCCCCCTTCTAGTCACAGATATTCAGCATCTCAAGTGTTCAAGGCAGACTTTGGCAGAAGAATCACTGTGGGCAGAAAAGCAGAGTGGTTTTATGTCTGGGATTGATTAGAATAAAAGTTCATGAGCACAAGAATCAGATCTTTCTTATACTCTGTAACCATAATTCCATTAACAATGTTTTCCTTCTGTCAGACATTAAATAAATGTTTGTTGATAGAACGCATGAATGAATAAATTTAATAAATATGACCATGATTAAAACTTTGATATAAAGCCTGAAAAACACTGTATAACAAAAGCGTGTGCTTAATAAAATAGATAATGCATTTTAGATTAGAACCTATATATTTTTTTATTGAATGGAAACTATGTACATTAATAGAACCTATATTTTTAAAAGCATCAAAGACAAAGACAGTAGTCAAATTGCTTCAAAACTTCCTCTGACTGAAGCAAGGCAGGGAGAAGCTTCATTCAAGGTTACATGTCTGGAGCTTCATCACCACACCTACTTTTCTCTCTTTTTCACTTTTTTTTTTCTTGAGACAGAGTCTCATTTTGTCACCCTCGGTGGAGTGCCATGGCGTAATAGCTCACAGAAACCTCAAACTCTTGGGCTTAAGAGAGTCCCTTGCCTCAGTCTCCCCCCCAGTACCTGGATACAGGCGCCCACCACAATGCCCGGCTATTTTTAGAGACAAGGTCTCGCTTTAAATCAGGCTGGTCTTGAACTCCTGAGTCAGGCAATCCACCCACCTCAGCTTTCCAGAATGCTGGAATTACAGGTATCAGCCCCCATGCCTGCCTCTCTTTTTCACTTTTGAAAAACAGAGCTCAGAGTCCCAGAAAGTTGATTGAATAGGCCTCAGACAACGTGACACCTGCTCTCTCTATAGATTGTGAGATGATGATGGCTTTTTTTTTTTTTGAGACAGACTCTCATTATGTTGCCCTCGGTAGAGTGCTGTGGTGTCACAGCTCACAATAACCTCAAACTCTCAGGCTTAAGCAATTCTCTTGCCTCAGCCTCCCAAGTAGCTGGGACTAAGCACCCACAAGGCCCAGCTATGCCCAATGGCTTTTGACCAAAAAGAGCAGATAGGCCATCCCATCCTCCAACACTGGATACAAACAAAACTGGAGGCGGATGGGAGACGAGGCGGGGCCAGAGTGGAAGCCTTCACTTCTAGCTTAGAGTATGGAGAACTCTACTCTCTAATGTTTAATATTCGACTATGCTTAGTCAACTATACTGTACATTGCATAGGGTACTCATTCCACAAATATGTAGATGGGGAGAGGCCCAAATGGCTATTGCCACCAACATTCTGTTGTTTCAAGTAGGCAGAGCAAAAGGATAGCACCGATTACAGAATGTTGCATTGACAAAATTGACTTTTGCCTAAAAGAATTACCATGTTAGCAATGACTGATAATATTAAGAAAAAATATTAAGTTTGAAAGCACGTTTGTTTAAACACTTCCATATTTGATTATTTTATGACAAATGTTATATGGTCTATGTTTTTATTAATTTTGGTAATTGGAAAATGTAAATTTTATTTTTGTTTTTGTTTATTTGAGGCAGAATCTCACTCCATCAGCCTAGGTCGAGTGCCGTGGCAGCGTCACACAGCTCACAGCAACCTCCAACTTCTGAGCTAAGGTGATTCTCTTGCCTCAGCTTCCCGAGCAGCTGAGACCACAGGTACCTGCCACAACACCCGGCTAAGAAAATGTAAATTTTTAAAAAATAAATTTTATTGTGTTTATTTAAAGTGTACAACATGTTATGAGATATAGTTTAAAAGTTACTGTGATAAAGCCTTTAGCATTAATTTCTGACCATACCTAATTGATAGGTTTAACTTGTTCATTGGTATGTATGTATAGGAAAAAACATAGTACGTAATAAGGTTTGGTACCCTCCACAATTTCAGAAATCAATGAGGAGCCTGGAGTGTATCCCCCACAAACAAGGAGGAACTGTTGTACACTATCATTAATTATAGTACTTAAATTGTAAAGTTTTTATGGCAAATACTGTCAGTGGGCCAGCCTTGATCTTCCTGGTGACAGCATGACTTAATTACAAGGAAACTACTAAGCGCCTATTTCTATAAAGTAAAATGAATATCATTGAAAAGACCCTACTAAGTGAGAACGGCAGCAGTTTCTTTGTTTTCTTTCTCACCCTGTGAAAAGAGAAGAAATTATATTTATTTAAGGGCCCAAATACCCTCTTTCGGTAACATCTACCTTCTGAATCCATATTCCCAAGTTCTGTTACTACTTAATAATGTTTAAAGGCTAGTTTATAGTTTTTAAATGGTTAGCTTTAAACTGAGACTTTGGGGAATATGAAAAAGATTTGTTAATAGGAAAAACATGAAGATATTTCTTGGTTATGATATTCACTCTAAGTTTCCAAAGAGGTTATCACTTCATATTTAAATTCTGTGAAAGAGCAGTACAGCAAGTAGACCTTTCTCTTCTTTTTGTTGATACCTACTGGATGCATATATTTTGGAGATACAGGTAATATTTTGATACATTCATATAATATGTAAAGATCAAATATAGTACTTTCTATTCAAGTGAATTTCCCATATTTTAAAAATAAGTATGTCCAATCTTTTATTTATTAATTTATTTTGAGACAGAGCCTCAAGCTGTCACCCTGGGGAGAGGGCCATGACATCACAGCTCACAGCAACCTCCAACTCCTGGGCTCAAGTGATTCTCCTGCCTCTGACTCCTAAGTAGCTGGGACTACAGGCGCCCGCCACAACACCCACAGCCATCATTGTTGTTTGGAAGGCCCAGGCTGGATTCCAACCCACTAGCTCAGGTGTGTGTGGCTGGCACCTTAGCCGCTTGAGCCACAGGTGCCAAGCCAGTATGTCCAATCTTTTAGGCCAGTTTTCTCTTTATGTAGAAAAATGTTTTATTTTAATGTATAAGGGTAAAATGTCAAAATTATGTTTACCTATTAGAAATATTGTTAAGCTTTAGAATTTTACAAAATGGCAATTAGAGAACACAGGAACTAATTGACGAACGGGTTTAAATCTGTATTATCCTGGAATAAGACTAAAGTCTTGCATCATCCTCTACAGTTTGTTATGGGGAACCAAAGTGAGGTGACGAGAGGGGAAATGAAAGTATAAAAGCAAAGGAGATCATGTGTGTGCGGCCGTCTGGGAAAGAACAGTAACATTTAGCCAAATAGTGAGTGGATTGAATAGACAGCAATCAGGACAATTTAAGCAACTGTCTATCAGAAGAAGCAAATATTAGTTCTGCAAATTATTTTGTCCTTCCCCAGTAGGAAAAGCTCTGTTGATTGCACCTTGTGCTTCCCAGTCATACACACGGTTATTGCTGTGCTCATTGTCAGTGCTGTCATTTGATAATGAAATGGACATGCTGAAGGTTTGCGTAACAGGTTTACGTCTTAGTGATTTGCATTAAACAAAACACGCTGCTTGCTAAACAGCCACATTTATGCCTCTTCACACATCGCCCACTTGTCATTCAAGCAAAATGCCATCCTCTAAGTAACGACAGTTCTGTACCAAAATCCTAATTCTATCTAAGCCTTTGAGCTATTACTCATGAAGTTTAAGATCATTCTTTATTTTCCCCCTTTTCAATCCTTTTCCCAGGAGGAAACGAACATTAATGAGTAGATACATAAAATTTGCCTCATAGCTGTTACAAATTCTAAATGTAGGCTGGGCACGGTGGCTCGTGCCTGTAATACCAGCACTCTGGGAGGCCAAGGCAAGTGAGTAGTTTGAGCTCAGGAGTTGGAGACCAGCCTGAGCAAGAGCGAGACCTTGTCTCTATTTAAAATAGAAAAACTAGCCAGAGGTGGGGGTGCCTGTAGTCTCAACTACTGGGGAGGCTGAGCCAAGAGCATTTCTTGAGTTCAAGGGTTTGAGGTTGCTGTGAGCTATGATGCCACAGTACTCTACCCAAGGTGACAGAGTGAGACTCTGTCTCAAAAAAACATAAACAAATTAATTAATTAATTTTAAATGTAAGAAAATATTTGTATTTGATCATTCCTTCCTATTTAAACTGCAGGATATCTAGTGATGCTTGAAAACCTTTACTGCATTTTTTCTCTGGGTCTATGTTTTGTGCGTTTCTGTGTTAGGATATAAGGCAGAAATGCTTATCTTCAACGGCATCAGTACAACCCGCTTCATATTTTTCTTACTGCAAGCTTCTTATCTTTCCCAAGAGAAGCATTCTGACTCACTAACTATAGATAAAATGGACTGTGAGGTGACTAGAAATGAATTGGTTCAAATTTCTTTATCCCACTGGGAGCATGTTCAAAAAATTGAGAAAAAGTGACATATATAGATGGTTAATTTAAAAAAAAAGATTCCAACAGCACAAGAGGATAAGATCTGAAGTAAAATGTTTTTCCCTGAGGCTGTTCCAAGTTTTTCTATTCACTTGGGAGTCCTGCCAAATGCTTTCCAGGCATGCAAGACGCATCTCTGGAACGATAAGGGATTTCTTACCCTTGGTTCAAGTCCTCTGCAATCCGCTGGAGTTTCCTATTGTTGTTGTAACAAATCACTACAAGTATAATGTAAAGTTAAACAAGTGGGTTATCATGTAGCCGTTAACATTAGAGGTCTAAAATTAGTGAACAGGGCTTTAGGGGCGAAACCACTTCTTAATCTTTCTCAGCTTCGGGAGGCTGCCTGCATTCCTTACCCTTCTGACCTCAGCCTCTGTAGGTAGGCATCCTTCTCTGTCTCCAACCTCCTTGTGTCCCCTTATCAGACCCTGATGATTATTTTGGGACCACCCCAATAATCCAGAATTATCATTTTATCTCAAGATCCTTAACATAATCATACCCACAACTTTGACAATGGAAGGTTATCTGTTTCCAGATGTCAGGAATTAGGATACACACATCTTTGGAGGGCCCTTCTTCCACCTGCCTTAATAATCCCTAAGTAAAGGCTCGGCACCTGTAGCTCAATGGTTAGGGTGCCGGCCACACACACCGGGGTCGACAGGGTCGAACCTGGCCTGGGTCTGCCAAACAACAATGACAACTACAACCAAAAATAGCTGGGGCTGGGCATTGTGGCGGGCAGCTATAGTCCCAGGTACTTGGGAGGCTGAGGCAAGAGAATCACTGAAGCCCAAGAGTCTGAGGCTGCTGTGAGCTATGACGCCACAACACTCTTCCGAGGGTGACATAGTAAGACTCTGTTTCAAAAAAACAATTCCTTCAGTAAAACATTTTTGTTCTCATTCAGGACTTCCATTTGTCTTATTTTGTTTATTCTTAACGATGTATCCTTTGTTGTAGTTGTTATTGCTGATTATTGTTCTTACACGGATTCTCATCTGAGTTCTTTGGTAACTGGGAAGATATCGACTTTCTTTAATGACAGGGCTCTCTCAGGATTCTCAGTTAAATGCAGGAAGTGAACTGTCCACACTGAAAACTCCTCAAATCCAACTATCACTTTCTCTTCACTTTGACCCGTCAGCATGACCTGACTGCTGCTGGAGAAGTTTGTCCCCGTTGCTCTCAAACTGCCCTTCTCTCTACACTGTGGCTTCTTCTCAGTCTCTCTGTCACTGCCGCGTCCTCTCTGCGTTTGTGTGTAGTGTTTATATTTTCCCCAGGTGTATTCATCCTCCCGATAACCTCCAATCCCGTGGAGTTAAATGCCACCCCTGTGTGGAGAAATGCCTACGTATATTCATCTGCTATAACTTCTTCCCTTAATTCTAGACATGAAAATACAGGCTTTTTAGTTTGTTTTTTTTTTTTTAAGTTGTTGTTTGTGACAATCTCTCTACAAATGTCTAATCGGTATTTCAAATGCACATATCCAAGCAGAACTGTGAGATTTCTCCCTCCTCTCCAGGAAACAGTCCTCCTCCCTCCCTGTTCTTCTGCATCTCAATAGCGACACCCTGATTCCCCCAGCTACTTAGGGAGCTCACCCCACAGGCACACAGACCACTCATATAGATATAGTGGAATCTTCTCTCACATCCCCGTCTGATTTCACATCAGGCACTGGCTGCTCTACTTTTGAAAAATATCCAGTGTCTCCCCAGGTTTGACCACTCTCTGTCCCTCACATTCTAATCCCAGAGACCACCACCCATCAGCCACATCACTGGAGTCGCTTCCTCTTTGCTTTCACTCTTGCTCCCGTACGTCATCCAGAGGAGCTCTTCAAAGAGTTTAATACAGTAAAAATCTCCACTCTTTGGTGTTTTGGACTATTAGATATACTAACTCTGGGGGGATAAACCACCTCCTCTTCAGATGGACATGAGAAATGAGATTTTTTTGGAGAGGGATGTTTTCTACTAAATGTAACAATAAATGTAGTAGATAAATAACAATAAATGGGAGTATCCTGTGAAGAAGTTTAGGATGGAAATGAATAATAATCCTTTAGGCAGAGTGGAAATGAGAGATGGGTCGGGAAAGAATTTGGGAGCTTGTGTTGGAGGATGACCAGTGATGTCAAATGGGATGCCCGCCTGGGGAGAATGATGCTTCTCAGATTTCATATTTAGGACAGGTGTTAGTTCTCGTAGACCAAACGCCCATGGGGGTGTAGATCTAGCCTAACAGAATCAAGGCAAGGCTGTATAAGGGGATTTCTGAGGTCCAGCATCTTGATGGTAGTAGGAATAATACAGACCTCAAGAAAGGCTGTAAAAACTAAGGGAACAGAAGAAAGAAACCACTGGGTTCGGCTCCCCCTTTGTTCTGCTGATTCTCTGATCAGTGCTGACCATTAGAAGTTCTGGGATTTATGGAGAGGGGCTGCTTTACTTCTAAATTAACTCTTTATTTACTTTCATTGAATTCTTGTCACCTCCGTGACCCTTCTAAATCCTTTTCTTCATATCAATTTTTCATTGAAAGTTTTTGTTTCAGCAGCATTTTAATTTAATGAGACTTTCTTCCTCCAATAAACAGGAAAAAAAAGAGAGAGAGAAAGACAGACAGTAAGATTTGTACCACTTTGGTGTTTTTCAAGGTAGTTACATGACCTCTGTTCCCTGCAAGGCCATAATGTTCTTTCCCATGTGCAAGGGTGCATTTTGGTCTGTTCATAGGCTTTTAAGTCATTAGTACATTAAGGCAGTTCTATTTCTCATGACTCACTTTCACAAAAAGATCAATTACTGTCAATATCTTTAACCCCATCTCTTCGACAGTAAGGTCAAAAATTTCCAGGGCAAAATATTTGTGCTGCTGTCTGATAGTGTTTGTTTGACTATTTCACAATAATAAAATATCTTCAGTCAGAGATATCATTTCAGTTGTATTCTTTTGACCTGTCTTAATTATAATCTTAAATGTGTTATGGAGAAGCAACCAGAAAAATTATCTATATAATGACGCCTTAGGTCTAGAAAGTATGTTTCTGATATCTGAACCATTAATATGTACATTGTCTCTTTGGTCTGCAAAAGAAACTGTAGGCTAGACACAGATCACCACACCTGTTTAGAGAGAAGAAAAAAAAAAAGAATCAACAATGTTTAGTAGCTTAACAATAAGTACCAGCAACAGTACCTGGACCTCCTGATTCCTAGTTTGTTATTTACATTGTATAATACAAGGGTCATGAAAGAGTTAGGGAGGGACGAAAGATGTAACTTAGGATAGAAACTATTATAGTGTAACTATTAAGGGAATTCATGCTTCTACCTAATAGAGATTCCTTTTCCATTGATATGCACTCAAAAAAAATATTCTTCGTGCCAAACTTTGACATAATGGAGGTGAGAACAAAATTTCTCCCCACGGCAGCAACACAGAAAAAACAGAGAACATTGGGGCATCTGGCTAAAAACATAAGTCACTCAGAGGCAGCTGCACAGAGAGTTCATACATAAAACTAGTGGCAGGTATTTTACAGAGCACAGCAAAGAAAACTGAAGCCTCGCGGACAAGGCAAGAAATGATAACTCTTTAAATGAACCTTGTGTAGTTAGTTATACGGGTATAAACCAGACCTTCTCTACAGGGTGGTAAATTAGCTTTCTGCTAAAAGTAAAAGGTTTTCAAGTACAGACTGGTGCGGGAAGAACAATAGAAAACAGACTCAAAACTCGGCAGGGCCCAAGGGAAAAATAGGTGCCAGACCAAAAAAGGAAACAACGATCTTACCCTCACTTGGCTAAGAGGTTTCTCTAATTCCTCAAGAAATGTAAATCAGCATCTACTTGGAACTTAAGATATGTTATATATGATATATACAGTATATTATGTGAGAGAGACCAGGAAAGCTATTTATACGTTGCAATTGGAGAATGTGCAGTATGACACCTATTTGAATGTCAAATTCCTTTAAGATTGTTATCAATACTACGCATGCGCGGGTTGTGCGCTGCATGTCTCTAGGGGGCGCCATTCACACAGAGCCTGCTAGGCGCGCTATAACCAACGAATGGCCCCCGCTGGCTTACCTGCATTTCAGCTGCTCTTGAGAATATAAGACTCCTCCTTATCTCCTGTCCATAACTAGCTTTAGGTGTTAGCGTATGCATATCTTCTTTCAGCGCAGTTATCTCAGAAAAGCTTTTTTAATCACTTGATTTACTGTCCTCTCCAACCTCAATTAACTTCCACTTGCTTGCTTACATGATCGTCTTCAAAACTCTTTCCACTACCTGAAATCTTCTTGTTCATTTATTTGTGGCTACTGTTATTTTCTGGCTCCATTAGAGTACAAATCTTCTCTGTAATAGGCCACAGCTACAGAAAAGTGTCTAGCACCAAAAAGGAGCAGAACAAATATTTGTTCAATGAAATGAATATGGTATGAAATAATGTTTTGAAGATTAATTGAGATCATAAAAATATCTAGTACAAAGGGTCTGGAGTTTACTAAGAAATTTATAATTTTTGTGGGTTTTTTGCCATGTTCTGACATTCTCTAATCACTTCTTTACATATAAGCTCAACTCCTTAGCTCCCTTTTGCTTCACCATGTTTGCCTGAGAAAAATTCCAACTCTGATTAAATCCAACTCTTCACTTACGCCCATTGCTCCTGCACATCTGAACGGGCTGCGGAATAGCACACCATCTTGCTGCCTGGTCCTTTTCAAAGTTCATGACTTATAAATTAGTGGGGTTCTCAAGATGCCTAGAAATCCAAGCACATTTCTCTAGTTCATTTCTTCTCTCATCTCTTTCTCTTTTCTTTTCTCTTTCTTTCTTTCTTTTTTTTTTTTTTTATTGAGACAGAATCTCACTATGTCACCCTCAGTAGAGTGTTGTAGCGTCACAGCTCACAGCAACCTCAAACTCTTGGGCTTAAGGAATTCTCTTACTTCAGCCTCCCAAGTAAATGGGACTACAGACGCCCCCCACAACACCTGGCTATTTTTTGTTGCAGTTGTCATTGTTGTTAAGCAGGCCCAGGCTGGGTTCAACCTGCCAGACTCAGTGCATGTGGCTGGTGCCGTAACTGTACTATGGCACCGAGCCTCCCCCTCCCTCCCTTCCTTCCTTCCTCCCTTCCTTCCTTCCTCCCTCCCTTCCTTCCTCCCTTCCTCCCTCCCTCTCTCTCTCTCTTCCTTCTTTCCTTTTTTTTTTTTTTTTTTTTTTTTACAGAGTCTCACTATGTCGCCCTGGGTAGAGTGCCATGGCATCACAACTCACAGCAACCTCAACCTCTCGGACTTAAGCAATTCTCCTTCTTCCACCTAGGGCTGTAAATTGTGCTGGGCTGGTGGTCTGCCTGGTCTGCTTTTGTTGTCATCCTCCAGACCAGGGAGAAGAGCTGGGCACTGGTGCAGAGTGGCACAGGGTCAGCCACATGCCCTGTGCACCTTGGGTCCAAGCAAAACAATGGCTGGTCTGGCAGCTGCTCAGTTTATCCGACAGACAGATGGGTGGCCTCTGGTCCACCTCTAATCCCATCTCATGGAGAAGGTTATAGCCTCTTGGAGGGGTTACTCATCGTGAGGGTTAGTTTTAATGCATCAACTTGGTGTGGCCAAGGTGCCAAATATGTGGCCAAACATTATTCTGGAAGTTTCTGTGAGAGTGTTTTTTGATGTGATTAGCATTTAAATTGGTCTTTTAAAGCAGTGTGCTCTCCACTATTTGGGTGAGCCTCTTTCAGTCAGTTGAAGGTCTGAACAGACCAAAAAGTGACCAACCCCAAACAAGAGGGAATTCTGTCAGCAGATGGCTTTTGACCTTGAACTATGATACAACCTCAGCTCTTCCCTACTCACCAGCCTACTGACTGCTCTGCACTCTAGACTTGCCAGCTGCCATCATAACTGCATGAGCCAATTTTTAAAAATAAATGTCTCTCTATAAGTATGCAGGGACATGTGTGCACGCACACACACACACACCCCTGTGCATACACACACACACAATCCTTATTGGTTCTGTTTCCCTCAACAGCCTGACTGATGAACTATGATTGGGGCAGCAAACTCTAGGCAAAGAGATACTGCCCTCCCTGCCCTGGGCCAAGGCCCTGCATTTTTCCTGTGCACTTGGACCACAGAGTCCATAGCCAGCCTGGGTCTGGCCTGTGTATGCTCTGCCTTGCTGTTCTTCCTGCAGATACATCTTTATTTTAGGCTAACTCTTCCCCTTACACACTATATCTGCTCAAGGATATTACTTCAACAATTCTTTCAACTCCCTCCTGTGTGTCCCCTCCTACTGAGTCATACTCATCATCACGCCTCTCCCCTGGCACAGGAGTTTGAGTTTGTTTAGTTATTCTGCTGGCTGTAAAGTATTAGAAAAATCCTATAGCAACCCTCACTCCATCCAGTGTTGATAATCATTCATTGCTTTAACAGGCCTGCTGTCTTTCTGCAGATGCTACAGCAAGGCAGCCAAGGGCAGCCAGAAAGAAGGAGGGCGTGCATTACGCTGAGTATCCTACAAATACCAGCCACAGGGGAGCACACTGGCAGAGATGCAACAAACATCATCCCTCGCCAAGCTGATATTATATCCAATCTACATATCTGAGAGTGGGATTTGGCAGCTTTTCTGAAATAATCTGTCAAATTTCCATTTTCTTTATTTTTTGTGGCAAAGAAGAAATGTCAGTTATTCCCCTATGTGTAATGAATACTATCCTATCATGTTCTCTCTGTTTAGCTGATATTTTGGTGCTTTCTAAAAAGAAGAGCCCATTAAATGAATTGGTCTTTCCATTCAGACAAACACAGTGGGCAGCAGCAAATATTTTCATGCCAGAATAACACGTATTTGTAGTTTTATCTTTAAATGTAATGTTGGTTTCTTATATTTGCCTGTGTGCTTGGAAACCTAAAGCTGTAATTCATTTTGGACTGAAGACTTTTTATGAATGTTTTATAATGAGGCATTTATTCCAGGAAGCCACATGCTCCAAGTCTTCAGGTCTGAGAGTTGGTATTTACCATTTCTTTTCTGCTGGAGAATAGGCGTAATGAAAGTACATAGAAATCAGACAAGCCAAGCTAAAAAGCAGGGTGGATGCATGGAAAACTACAAGAGAACACGAAAGATGATGAGGCAGTGAACAAGGAGCAATCCAGCCACATGCAATTCACGGAGGACAAATATGCACACGGCCTCAGAGAACAAATAAATATTTGATAAAAATCAGTTATGGAAGAATCTGCCTTTAGGGGGAAAATTTCTACTCCTTCCTTTCCATCTCTGTGTGACTGAAGTCACTCTCTTTTTCTGATAATCTTGTTTGTTTTCAATTTGAAGATTTAAAATTGCATTCTCAACGTTGTATAACATTCCATATATATCACACACACACACACACTTACACTCATATTTCCTTTTAAATAGACTTTATGTTTTAGAACAGTTTTAGGTTGACAGCAAAACCGAGTAGAAGGTACAGCAATTTCTCCTAAACTCCCTGCTCCCACTGTGCAGTCATCCCACTGTCAAAATCCCACACCACAGTGATACATTTGTCACAACTGATGAACTGCAATGACACATCATTACCACGTAGATTCTATAGCTGGCTTTAGGGTCATTTGTGGTGTTGTACTTTCTGTGGTGTTGACGTGTCCACCATTATAGTCTCACTTGCAGTAGTTTCACTGCCCTAAATACATACCCTAAATATGCCCCAAATATGCTGTGTTCCCCTTATTCACCCGCTCTCCCCTCTAACCTCTAGTAATCACTGATCCTGTCACTGTCTCCATAAGTCTTTCTTTTCCAGTGTCATGTACTTGGAATCACACAGGATGTGACCTTTTCAAACTGCCTTCTTTCACTTAACTACATACATTCAGCTTTCCTTTATGTCTTCTCCTGACTTGATAACTCATTTTGTTTTAATGCTAATAATATTTTATTGTCTGCATGTACCACAATTTATTTATCTATTCACCCCGTGAAGACGATACAGGGATTTCCCCCTTCAAGGCTGGACAGGGGAGCCCAGCTTTCCTAGGCTTAGGCAAGTTCATGAAGGGAGCACCCTGACCTTTTTCCCTGAACTGGAGGGACTGTACTCATTCCTTTGTTGATAACACTCATGAATGATGAAAATGTGTCCCTGTTTGCCAATTCCTGGCCAAGTGTAATTCTCAAGACCTAATACCCCTAGATAAAGAGCCCACGTGGAGACTCCCCAGTTAGTTCTTTCCCCCTGCCAGAAACTATGATGTCTTTTACTTCTTCTGTATTCCTTTCTATAAAATCCTGCCTTACCGCTGATCTGTGGTCCATGGGTTCATTCCTTGAATCCCCGAGACCAAGGACCTACTGAAGAGTAAAATTCCAGTAACAAAGGGACATCTAGCTACATTTACGGTCAGGTTTTTCATGGACATAAGTTTTCCACTCATTTGGGTAAATACCAAAGGCCAAGATTGCTGCTTCATATGCTAAGAATGTGTTTAATCTTATAAGAAAATCCTAATTGTCTTCCCAAGTCATCATACTTACTTTCATCCCTACCAGCAAAGACTGAGGGCTCCTGTTGCTCCACGTTCTCACCAGCATTTGGTGTTGTCAGTGTTTTAGATTTTGGTCATTCTGATCAGTGTGTAGAGGTATCACTCTTTATTTTTTTATATTTAATTTCCTGGCATTCTGGATTTACTGCTTAGGAATAGATCAAGTGTGATCAAGTTTGAACTCTATTTTTTTTCTCTTTCTATCTGATTCTTAAATTTTCTTTGCAGGGATAAGTCTCAGTCTGCAAGTACATATCTACACACATATATACACATACTGTGACACTAGTAAACTAATAAGATGTAACAAATATCTCCATCTAAGCATGCAGCAAATCCCGTTTACATGCACCATAGTAAGACTTGGTGACTTTTCGTAAATAATCTGGTAAATCTTATTTCCCTTTTTTTCTCCTTCCTGAGGCAAAGTATGCATAGGATGGTATCTGATCTCTCTTGACAATTGCTTTCTTTTATAACCAAACAGTAGCAATTTATTGTTGCCGCCCACGACTGTGACCTTGGGTTTGTATTTTTCTTCTTCCTGATGCTCTGCTTTGCATGTACACGGATATGTATGGGAGATTTCTTTTATTGTTTAAAAAAATACTCTGTAGTATTTTTTGTGACTTGCTTTGTGTATGTGATAACATAATAGACTCTTATCCCTACAATATGTTTTTATTGCCTGCATATAATTTCACTGTATTGATCTACTAAAATTAATTTTAGCAATAGTATGTACTTTTTCAAGTACATACAATTAATATCCTATAGCTAATTTTACACACATTCCTAGTTATTTCTCTACCAGAAAATTCCTTGGAGTAAAATATTTGCATCAAAAAGAACGAACCATTTTAAGGCTTTTGAAATGTATTGCTACATTATACTCTTGAAAGTTGATATGGATTTATAGTCCTTTGAGAAGTCTTTATAGATAGGAATTACCAGAAAATATTTAAACCACCACTTCATACTTTTATGGGTTTTTAGAGGCAAACACAGTAAAGACAACAGTATAATGGAGAAAAAAATTGGATTGGGGGAGGTGGGTAGGGGCAGAAAATGAGTACTAAGCCTTAGGCTGACAGGTCATACAACTGGCTGCTTACAAATTTATTATGTTCTTGAAGTCCTGTGAAAATCTTTTCTCATAGCATTCCCGTCTGTGACATCATAATAACCAGAATGTAATTAGTGTAGAAGCAAAGATATGGGCACTCACTCTTAAATTTCACTCTCAATAAACCAAATTCTGAGAGTCTCCCATGGTCCTCTTTTCTCACCTAGTCACTTGGTAATGAAGCTATTTAGATAAGATGGTGGTTAAGAGTCCATTTAGCTTTTGGCCAAAAGTGATTTGCTGTTGGAATTTAGCAGAGATTCTGCTATAACATAATCTTATCCTTAGAGGGAGGAAAATTGGACAATTATCACTTTGGGATGATTTATGCAGTGAGCACCAGAGAGCTGGCACCTGCTCGCTCTGCAATAATATGGCGATCCCAGGCCCACAATGCCTCTTTTGCCTACCTGGAATTTTCTTTGTTTGCTTGCTTTCTTCTGGACCTGGCTGAAATCCTATGGTAAAAGAGAAAAAGAAAATAGGAATAGGAATAATATACCATGTTAAGAAGTGTTTATACCTTTTAATTAATATCTCTGTTTAATCTTCCTCAGTTTTTGGTACAGTTGGTATAGGTAGATACCTGTAAAAATTTTTGGCTTCACTCTTTTTTTTTTTTTCTGAGAATGATGAACCTATAACTTTATTGAATGCTTTATGTAAGTTGAGGGCTGAGAATTGATCACTTGATTTAGCAGTGAAGTTATTGGGACTACAGATGCCCACTACCACGTCCAGTTAAATTTTTTGTTTGTTTCTTTTTTGTCTGGGATTTATTGAGGGTACAAAGAATTAGGTTACATTGATTGTATTTGTCCCTTTTATAATTATGTCCCACCCCCAAGAAGTGTGCCATACACCCTAACCCCGTCCCTTTTTCTTCTCCCCTCTCCCCAATCCCTCATTCTCCTACCCTCCCTCCTTGTATTACTTCATTTACTGCCTTCATATTAGAACTGAGTACACTGGAGTCTTGCTTCTCCATTCCTGTGACGCTTTGCTAAGAAGAATGTGTTCTACCTCCATCCAGGTTAATACAAAAGATACAAAGTCTGCATCTTTTCTAATGGCTGAGTAGTATTCCAGGGTAAACATATACCAACCTGAATGGGTTGGTGGGCATTTAGGTTGTTTCCACATTTTGGCAATTGTAAATTGAGCGGCAATAAACAGTCTAGTGCAAATGTCCTTATGATAAGAGGATTTTCTTTCTTCTGCGTAGATACCTAGTAATGGGATTGCAGGATCAAATGGAAGATCTAATATGAGTTCTTTGAGGATTCTCCATACTTCCTTCCCAAAAAGTTGTGTGAGTTTGCAGTCCCACCGGCAGTGTAAAAGTGTTCTCTTCTCTACATGTCCACACCAGCATCTGCAGCTTTGAGACTTTGTGATGTGGGCCGTCCTTACTGGGGTTAGGTGATATCTCATGGTAGTTTTCATTTGTGTTTCTCTGATGATTAGGGATGATGAGCATTTTTTCATATATTTGTTATCCATCCATCCCTGTCTTCTTTAGAGGTTTTATTCGTGTCTCTTGCCCAGTGATATATGCGATTATTGAGTTCTCTATAAATCCTATTACCAAGTTTTTGTCTGATTCGTAATATGCAAATATCATTCCCATTCTGAAGGTTGTTTGTTTGCTTTGGTTGTTGTTTCCTTAGCTGTACAGAAGCTTTTCAGTTTAATTAAGTCCTATTTGTTTATTTTTATTGTTGCAATTACCACTGAAGTCTTCTTTATAAAATCTTTCCCCAGGCTTTGGCTTCACTCTTGATGGAAATTGCAGAACAAAGATAAAGCAAAAAAGTATTAATCCATAACACTAAGGCTTCCCTAAAGGGAAAACCCACACGTGTCTGGGACACAGCACCACAAATGAGACAAAAGAGAGCGGAAAACCTGATAAGTTTGTATCATTTGTGAGTATGTCTGTGTGTAGCTTTAGATTAGGCAGTCAGTTAGACATGAGCAGGGTGGGAGGCAGATGCAGCTGGGCCATTTTGGATGGGCTTGGGTCAGGCTGACCTGGGTCATTGTGGAAACAGAGCTAATTGGTAATCAAGGCCTTGCAGGTTGGTGATGGGGGGAGTTGGTTGTTTTGGGGGAGTGATTAATGTCTCTGGGACTTTCTGACATGGACAGAATAGATACAAGATTTTATGGGAACATGTTATGGGAATGGAATTGATCAAGACCCTGGGAACCTTCTAAGCAGCAGCTGACATCCCTCACAAGTTGTTTATAAAATCCAGCACTGTGCTCTCCATGATGCTTGTGGGCGCTAAAACATGGCCCAACCAGCTATCCAGGTCATTAAAATAAATATTTCCTTTCTTGTAAAACTTTACTTGCCCTTGCTTTTAAAAATTATTTTGGCAACTATGTTGAGCTATCACTATGCTGCCCTAATATTTTGGTGAGCCAGCCGGAAGCAGCTCTTGATTAAACTTTGGCACTCTGCCTGCTTGCACCTGCTTGCTCTGCTCACTCATTCTATCAGCTCGGTACCAGTTCTTCAGTATTGGGAACCAAGAATCTGAGAACACAGGCACCTGATATCTGGGCCTCCACACCTAACATAGCTACTTTACATGACCTCTTGTTTTCTTCAACAATAAACAAAAAGAGACAAGGTGTCTCCTCCTATACTGAGACTGCAATCTGATCATTCACCTTGCAACATTCTCTAGGTTACATTTGTGGTTTATAAATTCTCAAGCAGTGCTATCCACACTTAGCTGGATTATTTTGACAGTTACTCAATTTTTGCAAACACCATGTACACACAAAAATAGCTGATGCTAACCTGTAGTAGTTACTTGTCGATGTACACTTCCAGTGATAATTAGATTATCTTACCACTGCACATGACGCTCTTAGGAAATACTTCCAACATAACACCTTTAGGACCTGGCCGTATTCGTGTTTTACGAGGACAATATGACAGTTAAGAAGAAGTGGCTAGTTCTGCCTAACAAACCAGCTGCATGGCTGTTTTTCTATATTATATTTTAGGATGCATCACTTCCCTCCAGCCAGGGCATTAGGGTGATAGCTGACCTCTTTCTTTAAAAAGTTCCTTTAAGCTGGGAAGCCAAAGAGGCCAACAAAAGCAGGCAGGACTATTTTTAAAAGAGTGAAAGCACAAGAACAATTGGAGACAAAAGGTACAAGAAAAACAAGAACACTCTAACAGAATAATAGTTGATGCTTTCTTTTTCCACTAAGCCTCATGGTAAGCAATGGATTTATCTAGGTCTTGTTGAAATTTTGAACTAGATGCTTAATTTTCAGCCATGAGCTATTTCACTGAAATGTTAGACATATCACTCTTCTTTGGGTACGCATTTTCAAAACTTTATTGGGGAAGAGAAAAATAATGCAATAGTGAAAATAACAAACTATTCTGAAAATAATGAAATAAGAGTGATGCAATATTTATTTTAAGAAACATTAAAATAAAGTTTACTGCGGAGGAAAATCACCTGAAATCAATAGTAAAAAAAACTGAGAAATTTATTTTTTTCTTTTGTGAAAAGCAGATATTGTCCAAGTAAAGCTTTTAAAAAAAAAAAAAAACAGTGGTGCGTGCGCTCTCTCTCTCTCCCTGTATATATATATGATATATACTCGACATATATACCAGATATATTTCTTACAGAAGGAATCATCTATTAAAATAGTTATGTTCACTCCATTCTATTTTAAAAATCAACAAAGTCCAAATCCAAATGCAAATTTTTAGTTTAGGATTTCCACATAGCCGTTTATACTATGTCAGGATTGGAGAGAAAAGTTCATGACTATAGAAAAACACAGCAGTAAGAGCATGTAACAAAGAAGACCAGTAAGTAAATAATTTATTCTTGTTTTCAGTGAAAATTGTTCCAGAAACCTTCTGCTGGCACTGGTGTCCTGGTGCCAGGACTAGCCTTCACGCTGTGATGATACAGCGGTTTCTTAGTCCCGGTTAATGATTACTACCATTGTCAATCACAGATTTCTGGCCTACTTGGTCCGTGATCTTAAATGGATCACTGCTACAGCCACTTATGCACAATAATTAGGGCTAGAGAAAAACAGTCGATAAATGTTTTCTATTATAAAAATATGTCATATTTTTGTTTTATTTTTATTCTACTATGTTAATGACAATAAATAGAGACTTTCAGAACCTTTGAAATTATATATTTTTTAATATTTATATGATATTAGTTAAAAATTCTAATAAAAGAAATCAATTGTTCCATAGACCATTAGCAACATAGATGAGTAAGATGACCCACAGGAATCCAGAAAAGGGATATTTCCTAGTATGACCCATGCCACCATCTCTCCCTTCAAAAAGTGTATTACTAATACCAGAAAAGTATTCTATTCGTATTATATTTTAAACTGATGGTGCAACTCAGAAAACAGTACCCCCAAACCAAGGCCTCAAAGCAAAAGTTCCTCCCTGAACTTCTCTCCCCCTTGTGCCTCTCACTCTTAATCTTGAGGCTAGTCATAGAAACTAGAATCTCTCTTCTCCAACGTGGGTCACACACACAAAAAAACCCTTTCCCAACAGCCAGCCATCAAGCCTACAATGATTCTATGTGTAACAACTGGCCATGAAGTGATTCTCTGACCTACCTTTCTTGATTGTAGCCCAGAAGGCCCTCACTCCTGCCCTCCTCCTGAAGGAAGGGACACAGGCCAGGAGGGTCGGGAAGAATCTACACTGACTACTTGATGGATTACCCCACTTATCCTACTAGCATTAGATCATGTCCTTTTTGTCCAATCGTATTTCTGCATAGCTGTCCATACTCTGTTGTACCTAAGCATAAAAATGGACAACGTCCCTGTATCTCTGGCCCTTCATCCTGAAGGCTCTTTTGTCATATTAATATTTACTTGAGTTCTTTAAAGAATATTAAAGGTCATCAATTCATAAACGATACTTTCAAAACTCACTTGTTCTCATTCTGCATTTATATTTATGTTTTATAGATACTTTTTTATGTTTATATAGTATGTTTTTTCATGCACACCTGGGTCACTATGAAAGTTTGAGATAGACTATGTTGTGACCTACTATTTCACTTCCAAAAAGCACAGCTGACAGTGTCCTGTCCTTTCGGATTCACCTGTGTAAGTTTCCACTTGCACGGCTTGTTGGTGTTGATGGAAGGGCTGCATTTGCTTCTCTGAGCAGATTTTGTGTTGCTTGATTTTTGTGTATCTCAAAACATTTGTAATGACCCACATATACATTATATAGGTACTTTGGAGTCTTTCAGATGATAAGCCCTCCAAATATTCATTGGTATTCACCTGTATGGTTTCCGTCTTTCATTCTTCCTACTTTGTGTCAGCGCTTTACTGTGTAGATTGACTTACCCTATTTGACTCTCCTATTTATCTCTTAGCTCTCTTCATTCAATGGGCTCTGCAGAATGCAAAAAGTAGGCAAATTATATACTACTTGAGGTAGAGACCAGGGCATATGTGTACATTAATGGGCATTGGCTTTACATATGGGGAGCACTGGGGACGTCTATAAATTAAGTTAATACACATAATTATCCTCAACCATCTAAACAAAATTGTTGTTTTTGCATAAGAAATGCAAACACTTTAATATTATGCTTTGCTGTGATGCAGGTTTGGCTGCTATGTGACTGTCAGTTGGCTTGCATCATTGGGAGGAGGCTAACGTGTGAGGGGCTGTTTGGAAGTGATTGCTTTGTGATTACTTGGGATGGGACTATCTCAGTTCAATGTCAGCTCACTCATGCAGGTGATAGGCTTTACTGTTACATGTTAATGAGAATAAAATCTTAACAAATAAATATTACTTTTTCATTACTATGCTATAACATGGCACATTTTAAGAAATAGGATTTGGAGATCCCACATATATATTGTTATGATGGAATTTACGTTACATAGATGATGTGAAAATGACACCTGTTCATTACAGAGAATTCAAGCTGGTACAGAAAGAAAAAAGAAGAAAGTGAAAGAAAACCCACAAATCTTAATATGAGGATACAAACAATATGAACATTAAACCATGATGTCTTGTAGAAAACATCATAACTGAACATCATAGAGAGGACATCCTTCTTTCTATATAATGCCTCTGTTTCACTAATAATAAAATTTTTAAAAACTCATATATAAAAAGTAGGTTTCTAAACAAGACATTTTCTTGTGCATTTTAATTAGCCCACAAGGTAGGCAGTAGACTTCATTCCTAGATTGTCATCTCGAGAAAGGCCTTTATTTCTGTATGGGATCAAATAAAACCAGAGCAGTGGATTTAAATTTATAGTCTGGTGCACAGAGCTCGTCTCAGTACATCTTTTATGTCATTAGTGTAAAACTGCAAAATAAGAAATTCCTCCAGCCACTAAAAAGAGGCACAGGCCCCAACTGACAATCGCAATCATAATTTGCATGCCCAGGAATTAGACCGCGTCCCTTACAAAACAGAGCCTGAATCAAGCCTCTTCAGCTCAGATGTTGTACTTGTTCTAATGCTGCTTCTCCAGTGAGTATAACCCCAGCATGTGTGTGGAACTGAGTAGGACGGGGTGGTCTTAGACTGTTCACCTCCTGCCTGTAATCCTTAGGGAACTCACTTATACCTATAGAGGCATAGGCGGATAAAGTCAGTTATTTTATTTAGGGCAAAAAGATAGAAGGTTGTGTTTGTTCATTTGAACTGGTTTTGTTTGTTTAAGACAGTATAGTTTGGAACCAAAACAAGAACAGTGACCTTGACCTCAAACTATTGAGTCTCAAATCCTGGCTCTGCTACCATTGAGATAGCGACATAAATAACTAATATAGTTTTATAATCCTCAGTTTTCCTACCTCTAACATGAAGGTAACACTACATTAAGTTGTTGCAACAATTAACTAGAGCAACAAATTTTAAATTACTTCATTTGTCTTAATCTTTGTCTCTTTTCTTCATGTTTTGGATTAATTCCAGTATGTCGGTAAGAAAATAATATGACTGGCTCGGCACCTATAGCTAAAGCAGCTAAGGCGCCAGCCACATACACCTAGGGTGGCGGGTTCAAATCCCCAGCCCGGACCCGCCAAACAACAATGACAGCTGCAACCAAAAAATAGCCAGGTGTTGTGGCGGGCGCCTGTGGTCCCAGCTACTTGGGAGGCGGAGGCAAGAGACTCGCTTGAGCCCAGGAGTTGGAGGTTGCTGTGAGCTGTAA
>CAUYTI010041773.1:0-40055 GCA_963575145.1 Galago senegalensis
TCCCAGCTACTTGGGAGGCGGAGGCAGGAGACTCGCTTGAGCCCAGGAGTTGGAGGTTGCTGTGAGCTGTAATGCCATGGCACTCTACCCAGGGGGACAGCTTGAGGCTCTGTCTCAAAAAAAAAAAAAAAAGAAAGAAACGTTGTTTTTATACAGTTCCCATGAACACACATAATCAAATATAACCAAGTGCATAGTATTTGAATCTTTTTTCCCTGATCAAAAGTCTGAGGTAAAAGAAAGCACACGGTTTAGAATTACATAATATCCAGATGGCAGTTATTTATTTTTTATTTTTGTTTTTTTGCCTTACACTATTTGAACAAGCGATTTGATCATTCTGAGCTTTAGTTTATTTTTGAAACTGGATACTTAGTAAATGTGGTTATCATCTCAATGTTTAAATGTAGAAAATAGTGAGATTACGGGGGTAGAAGGGGAAAGGCGTACACAAAGAGAAAAATGTAACTTCCTTGATGCTGGAGACAGAAGAGGGCTTACTGGTGGCAGAGTTTTCTTCCAACTGAATAGGGCTCTACTTAGTAACAGAAACCCCGGGTAGGTGCGTGGAGAAACCTGGGTAACCAATTCAGCCGGCTGAAGCCTTATCACTGTGGTTTTTCTTTTTAAGATACGGAACCTTCCTGTTTCCTTTGGTGGCTCTTTTTTTACACTCACTTTATTGCATCACAAGCTCTGTGGGAGTGGTTTCATTTTTACCATGTGAACTGGATTATCCCGCTGCAAATGTCCCCTGAGTTCTTGGAAAAATATCTAATATTGATAAGAAACAAGACATTATGAAGGAAATACCCGCCTAAGAAATTGCTGAGTGTCTGACTGAGCTGGCTTTAGGGCGATCTTCACAGTGTTCTTGAGAAAGGTCCAGCAGCGGGCCTGTTTTTGAGTCTCTGCGACCTGCTCAGTACCTTGGAACAGACAAGAACTAGCTTAGTTTTAATGCTTTTCAGCTTTTAGTTGTAAGTTTTCTCAGGCAGGCTTCTCTTTTCCCAGCTGAGTTGCCACAGACCCAACAGAAGCAGCAACCCCAGAGAGAAAATGTGGGCTGTATCCCCCAGAATGGGATCAGACTGTTCTCCAGATATGCCCATCCCCATCTAACTAAAGGGTGGTTTCTTGTGCCTTGCAACCCCCTGACAGGGGCAGGCATTTCTTCTCATAAGAAGACAGTTTGACCAGGCTGTTTCCTAAGGAAGCCAGTTACAGATGGCTCCGAGAAGGTCCAGCAGCCTGCAGAGGACAGAAACCTGGTACAGACATTCCACTTCTCTCTTGCCTCCTCTGAGAATGTTTTCTTTCTTGCTGCTTCTCTCCCCCCCCCCTTTTTTTGAGACAGAGTCCTTCTCTTTCACCCTGGGTAGAGTACTGTAGTGTTGCAGCTCACAGCAACTTTAAACTCCTGGGCTTGAGCAATCCTGTTGCCTCAGCCTCTCCAGTAGCTGGGACTACAGGTGTCCACTGCCACATCTGGCTAGTTTTTCCATTTTTGGTAGAGTCAGGGTCTCACTCTTGCTCAGACTGGTCTTGAACTTCTGAGCTCAAGCTATCTACCTGCCTTAGCCTCCCAGAATGCTAGGAGTACAGGCTGAACTACCACACCTGGCCTTCTTCCCCCCCCCACTTTTTTTTGCTGTTTTTGACCGGGGCTGCGTCCAAACCCACCACCTCCAGCATATGGGGCCAGCACCCCACCCCTTTGAGCCAGAGGCACCACCCCTTTCTTTTCCCTTTTTAAGGAAAAGATATGAGTATTAAATGTGGCTATCACACAAATGAGTAATTCTGTACCAGTGACTATGCCTCTGAGCTCATGGGGCTTACTGGGTCTAAGGTCACAGAACTCCTTAATAACAATTGGCTCACAATGAAAAAATCACTTATAGGTGAATTAATACAACTCTGTAATCTAAGTCAAAAATTAATACAAAAAAACATAGAAAAAAGCATTCAGGCTGGACATGGGTGGCTCCATCTGTAATCCTAGCAACTCTGGGAGATGGAGGCTGAGGTGGGAGGATCACTTGAGGTCAGGAGTTTGAGGATAGCCTGAACAAGAGCAAAACTCTTTCTACAGAAGAGTAAAAAATTAGCTGGATGTAGTGGTGGGCACCTGTAGTCCTAGCTACTCAGGAGGCTGAGGCAGGAAAATTACTTGAACCCAGGAGTTGGAGGTTGTAGTGAGCCTTCTAGCCCAAGTGACAGAGTGAGAGCCTATCTCCAAAAAAAAAAAAAAAAAAAAAAAAAAGTGCTTAACTCTAGGAATAACTGGCTTGGATGGGATGAGATGTTTTCCGTGTGGTAAAACAACCTCTTCAGAAAAGTTAATTAAAAAGTAAATCTAAAAAAAGAAGAAGAAGAAGGAGAAGAAGTAAATTTAGGCTGGGTGCAAAGGCTCACACCTGTAATCCTAGCATTCTGGGAAGCCGAGGGTGGAGAATTCCTTGAGCTCAGGAGTTTGAGACCAGTGTGAGCAAGAGGTAGACTTCCATTTCTACTGAAAATAGAAAAGTTCCCTGGGTGTTGTGACAGGTGCTTATAGTCCCATCTACTCTGCAGGCTGAGGCAGGAGGATCTCTTGAATCCAGGAGGTTGGAGTTGCCATGAGGTAGGCTGATACCATGACACTCTAGACTAGAGCAACAGGATGAGGCTCTGTCTAAAAAAAAAAAAAAAAAGAAGAAGAAGAAGAAAAGAAATCTAGAATTCCAAGGATTACATACTCATGTGTAGCAATAATCTTCAGCAGTGGTTCTCATTCTTTAGCATACCTAAAACATTGTTCAAACAAACAAACAAAAAACCCAACCAGATTCCTGAATCCCCTTCCTACTTACTCTGATGAAATAAGTCTGGACGTGTAGCCCAGAAATCTGAATTTTAGTAAGCTCAGGAAATGCTTCTGAGGCAAGAATCAATTCCCGGGATCAAAGTCAGAAAGTCTATTCTCCCTCAAAAGAGAAAGGAACTTGGTTTCTAACACATAAAGCTGAACTGCAAGAACTCTGGCATCACATTCCAAAAATCAATGTTCCCATTTTCAAACATTTGCCTTCAAACGCTGGTACATGGCTTTAAACCTAACTGATGTTTCTTGGTCCCCACAGCAGACGCTGGTTAGAAAAAAATTAAAGAGAAAGAAAAAGGTTGTCATTCCTACTTGTTTACATACAGCATCTCATAGTGAGGTATAAAACTCTTTCAATTAATGTAATGTTATAACAGGTTTGGCCTGTTTAACTTTAAAGGCAGAGGGCTCACTCTAGCTCAGGCTGGTCTCAAACTCCTGAGCTCCAGCAACCTACACCCCTCGGCCTCCCAGAGTAAATTGAGTTTTTCTCTCGCGTCTCCCTGTTTAGTCCCAGCTTTGGGAGAATGTGCCCTGGGCTGGATAAAACTACCAGTTCTCAACAGTGACCCCATGTGGTCATAATAGAAATAGCAGCAGCAGAAAACAGGCGTGGGTGGTCAGGATTAGACTTCTCAATTCTTCCTCTGGGTGTTTAAAAGGACTGTCTATTTGGATGGCAGAAGATTGTGTCTGGGACTCTCAAACAATCTGAGGTAGGCAGACCATAGAGAAGAGATATTGGGCCCTGCCAATATGTATATAAAGGTTTGGGTGATTGCTTTACATATTAAAAGATGATGATCTATCTTCATTGAGCTGTGATACATGTTTTTATACACAGGTATTTTTATATATTATTAATATGTTACTATGTACTATCTACATATTTTATATATAGCGTGTATGTGTGCGTCTATACACACACACACACATATATATGAATTAACTGGTAAAAAAGTTCGTAATTATTTCTAAGGAATCTGAATAACCACAGTCTCTCTGCATATATAACCATGAGAAATCATTTTTGCAATTTTATTTGTGCCTTATATTTCTCATCAAATTCTAAGAGTGAATTTGAGTGAATGGTTGGAATTGGCACGCTGATACTTGAGATGTAATTTATGAACCATCTAGCTTGAATCGTTGAAGAAGTTGAAAGGTCCAGAGTTTAAAATGTGACCGGAAGTGATGACATAATGAGCACTTTGAATACATTAAACTGGGTTGTCAGACGATGAATATATAATACCTATTTCATAGACCCCTATGTCAATCTTAATTCCATGGTTTCTATAGTCCACTCAAAAAGTTAAATTAAAGGAACTTTGATTTTAAACTAAGCTTTTACTTTTTAGTATTAAATATAGAGCATCAAGGTAACAGTTCAAAAATTTCTGTCAGTATCAAAACCATAAAAACTCACAGATATGGGCAGATGTGAATGGTTGGTCTGAATTATAATAAATTTGAAATATATAATTAGGCTCGGCGCCGGTGGCTCAAGCAGCTAAGGCGCCAGCCACATACACCTAAGGTGGCGGGTTCGAATCCCCAGCCTGGGCCCGCTAAACAACAATGACGGCTGCAACCAAAAATGGCCAGGCATTGTGGCGGGCGCCTGTAGTCCCAGCTACTTGGGAGATGGAGGCAGGAGACTCGCTTGAGCCCAGGAGTTGGAGGTTGCTGTGAGTGTGATGCCACAGCACTCTACCCAGTGGGATAGCTTGAGGCTCTGTTTCAAAAAAAAAAAAAAGAAATATATAATTATAAAGGCTTATATAAATTTTAAATGTAGTCTGACCTCTCTTAAAAATTTATGTAACTTCATTAACAAAGTAAAAGAACTTTTACCATTTTTTATTATTTTTAATTTTAAATTTTTTTTTAAGAGATGAGAGTCTTGCTCTGTTGCCCAGTGATGCCAACATAGCTGACATCAGCCTCAAACTCCTGGGCTCAAGTGATCCTTCTGCCTGTCTCCCAAGTAGCTGGGACTACATGCACCTGCCATAACACCTGCCTCGTTTTTCTATTTTTAGTACAGAAAGGGTCTCAGGCTGCTCTCAAACTCCTGAGCTCAAGTAATCCTCCCACCTCAGCCTCCCGAGTAGCTAGGACTACAGGTGTGCAACTGGCAATTTTTTTTTAAATTTTTAGTAGAGACAGGATGCCACTTTTGCTCAGGCTGGTCTTGAATTCCTGAGATCAAGCAATCCTTTTTCCTGTGCTTCCCAGAATGCTAGGATTATAGGCATGAGCCACCATGCCTAGCCAACACTATTACTCCTTTTTTTTTTTTTTGAGACAGTCTCACTTTGTCACACTCCCTAGAGTGCTGTGACGTCATAGCTCACAGCAACCTCAAACTCTTGGCCTCAAGCGATTCTCTTGCCTCAGCCTCCCAAGTAGCTGGGACTATAGGCACCTGCTACACAATGCGTGGCTATTTTTAGAGGCAGGGTCTTGCTCTGTTTCAGGCTGGTCTCTAACCTGTGAGCCCAGGCAACCCTCCCTGCCTGAGCCTCCCAGAGTGCTAGGATTACCAGCGTGAGCCACCCTGCTCAGCCATCACTGTTTACTCTTGATATAATCCTTATGAAACCTCACAGGTCCTGGCATGTAATTTAAAAAGAATATGTATTAATTAAATTTCAAGTATTGTTGTGAAGAGAGGATCCTGTCTTCTTCTTCCTGCCGTTTAGCAGACTGACATGATGTAAGCAAGATGTTGAATTTCCTTCCTAATGATACATAGTAGGTCCCTGGTAGAGGTGGGACTTTGAACTCAGATCTCCTGATTCCCAAACCAGTGTTCTTTATACTATCTCCTGAAGATCTACCACTTAATATTTAGAGATTTCCCTGCCAGGAGCTAGGCTAAGCCATCAGAAACAGACCTACGAGATTTTCTCTTTGCACTTAAGCAATGAATGAATGAATGGAATGAACATAAAACATATACATCTTTCTATGTACGTTCGTCCGGAGTCAGTGAAAGGGGTTAAAGAGCTTTCCTTGCTGGACTGAATGGAAAGGCTGAGGGAAGTCAACTGTTTCCCTTATTAAGGGCAACTTACAAAGAGGAGTGTCTCCTCATTAGACAACATGATGTTTAACCTTTTACTGAACACTCAGGTATTTGATAAAGACCAGAAAGTTCCCAGCATTAGAGCTGTGCATCTTTGCAAGTCAGAGCTTGGGGAAGGCATGAGCATCGAGGACCAACAGTTTTACTCAGAGGCGATTTGAGGGGAAAAGTAAATTAACTGTACAGGAAGGAAATGCATCATTTTAATATTTTAACAAACAATGTGGAGAATGCAAAACTTCCCCAGTTTTAAAAATAAAAGGCAGAATTTCACAGAATTTGCAAGATGGTAATAGCTCATGCTTTTCAGAACTCGGAGGGTTTGCTTTTCTCTTTTCTCTTTTTCAAACCTATGTTTGCTTTTCTTAAAATTCTTAAAATTTGTCTTCTGGCTGCTCAGCCAGTGTACTTGGCTTTGAACATGACAATCCTTCTTAGTGACTCAAACAGGAAACTAGTGTCTGAAAATCAGTTAGGCGGTCATATAATTTACCGGCCAAACTGAAACATTTTGGGGAGTGAAAGAGGGTGCTATTAATAATTACATGGGCGGAGCCTAAAAGTAGGGTCACCAAAGCTGTAAATCACAGATGCTCCGGTTTTATCTGAAGAATAATTTACTTTAAAATGAATATTTTTTAGTAGCAAATCAATTAAAAATAATTCAAGAATTTGCTAACTATTTTTCTTCTGATTTTCCATTCTCTTTTTATTGTAATGATAAAAAAAAGTCTGTTAAGGGCGGCGCCTGTGGCTCAAGGAGTAGGGTGCCAGCTCAAGGAGTGGGGTAGGGGGGGTGAGGGTGGCGGGTTCAAACCTGGCCCCGGTCCAAAACTGCAAAAATAAAAGTCTGTTTAAAAAAAAGTGAGTTAAAGGTCCCTCATCTTTATGCATCTCAGCTCCTAATTTTGGTCCTTTTAGCCGCTGCCATCAGCTTAAATAGTATCCTTCCCGATATTTCCAATGCATAGAAAAACATTGAGCTGTTACTAATGGAGCCATATTTGAAAAGATCTCCCAGAGGGTGAATACATTGGCTTCATGGTATGAAATGTAATGAATCTGTTGTCAAAATGCTATTTATAGTAACTATATTGGTTTTCTAGGCCTGTTGTAATAAAGTACCATAAATGGAGTAGCTTAAAACAATAGAAATAAGATTGTCTTACAGGTCTGGAGGCTGGAGGTCTGAGATCGAGGCATTGGTTCCCTCAGGAACCTGTGTGGAAATCCTTCCTTGTCGCTTCCTAGCTCTGGTGGCTGGCTTGCACTCGTTGGCATTTGGGGACTTGCAGCTGCCTAATTCTTATCTCTTCCTTTGTCATCACACGGGTATTCTCTTGGGGTATCTCTCCCTCCACTTGGCCATTTTCTTATAAAAACACAAGTTACATTGAATTAGGGACCCACTCTACTCATCTAACTGTGTACAGGTAGAACCTCCATAGTTGACCACCTCCTTAAGTTGACCTAATCTGCATAAACCAGAAATGGACCACATGTACTTACCAGTACCAATAGATCTAGCTGCTTATGTTGACCACCTCCAAATGTTGACCAGTTCATTACAGTCCCTTGGGTAGTCAATTTATAGAGGTTCTATTGCAGTTCTATCTACAATGACCATATTTCTAAATAAGGTCACATTCTGAAATACTGGTGGTTAGAATTTCAAATGTACCTTTCTAAAGGGGGGCGCACAATACAAACCATAACAGCAGGTAAGCTTTGTAAACCAATACATTAAGGCTACCATCTGTAACAGATACTCAGTAATATCTGGAATTTGGGTGGGCAGTGCCTGTGGCTCAAAGGAGTAGGGCACTGGCCCCTTATGCCTGAGGTGTCAGGTTCAAACCCAGCCCCAGCCAAAAACTGGAATTTGGTTCTTTCTTCTCATGCTTGAGAGAATTTATATTGGCAATTATTATTTATTTATTTATTCATTTTAGAGACAGAATCTCACTTTATTGCCCTTGGTAGAGGGCTGTGTTGTCACAGCTCACAGCAACCTCAAGCTCTTGGGCCCAGGCGATTCTCTTGCCTCAGCCTATCGAGTATCCGGGACTACAGGCACCCATCACAATGCCCGGCTATTTTTTGTTGCAGTTTGGCCCAGGCTGGGTTTGAACCCGTCACCCTCGGTATATGGGGCTGGTGCCCTACTCACTGAGCCACAGGCGCCACCCATATTGGCAATTATTGATAGACATAGAGAACCTGCATGAACTGACCTCAGCTAACCACAATCCTCAATTCACTGAAAAAATTTTATTTTCAAAAGAGTGGCCATTAGCAACTCTCAAAATAATCTATTATCATAGGAATAACATATTAAATATTGAGTAGATACAAAACATTATTTATAAATATGTGCACAGGCTTGTCGCCTGTAGTTCAGCGGTTAGGGCGCCAGCCACATACACTGAGGCTGGTGAGTTTGAATCGGCCTGGGCCTGCTAAACAACAATGACAACTATAACAAAAAAATAGCCAGGCATTGTGGCAGGCACCTGTAGTTCCAGCTGCTTAGGAAGCTGAGGCAAGAGACTTGTTTAAGCCCAAGAGTTTGAGTTGCTATGAGCTGTGATGCCACAGCACTCTACCAAGGGTGGCATAATGAAAGTCTGTCTCAAAAATAAATAAATAAATAAATATGTGTACAGTAAGAAAAATTCTAATAACAATGAACACCTGTGTAACCCTACAACACAACTTTTTTTTTTTTCTGAATCTTACACTGTCACCTGGGCTACAGTGCTATGGTTGCCTCACCCTACCTCACTATGACCTCAAACTCCTGGGCTTAAGTGATCCTCCTGCCTCAGACTGCAGAATACCTGGGGCTACAGGTATACACCACCATGCCCAGCTCATTTTTCTAGTTTTTAATAGAGATAGGGTCTTGCTTTGGCTCAAGCTGGTCTGGAACTCCTGAGCTCAAGGGATCCTTCCACTTAGCCTCCTACATGGCTACGATTACAGGCATGAACCACCACACCCAGCCGTATGCCACAATTTAAAAAATAAAACATTACCGTTATCCTTGAAGTATAGTTTTTAATGACATATAATTTAAAATGTTTTTATTTTCAATATATTTATTTTTAATGGTAAAATTCATATATTGATAGAGGCTTGTTATCAAAAATATTTATAATTTAGAATTATATAGAACAAAAATTTAAAGTTTACCCTTGTACCTCTAGACAAGATATATCACACTTTAGGATTGAGGAAGTACCATAACATGTCTGCACCCTAGTTTATATAACCAATCACCTGTGTTTAAGTTGTTACCATTTTTCTACTATTACAAATAATGTTGTAGGAAACATCTTTTTACATAAAACATTGCACCCTTGTGTAAGTCTATCCACAAGGTAAATTCCTAAATGTGGAAATGTTGGATAAAAGGCATGAATGTGCACCTTAAATTTACATGCATTTGAGTTAGTTTCCTAGTATACCATGTTGAAAATGGTTCCACATAAAATAACTACTGCAACAGTCTTTGGGGGAATACTAACATGTTAACTTTAAAATTCTAGCCTACATATAACCCAATTGACTATCCTCCATACAAAAATAGACTCTGTTGACAAAGGAGTCCAGGGAAAGTCCCACGATGCTAGGTGGAATTTCCTGGGGCAAGTACTTTACTGTTACACTAGAGGGCTAGTCATTCATTTGACTAACATATCCCCTACCTACTGGGTTTTCATACACCTTGGTCCAGTTCCTCCACTTGGGATCTAGACTCCATCCCCTTGAAAGACCTGCTCAAGGACAGAGCTCTGCAATTTTCTCTTTTCTCTTCCATAACACCTATTTTCTATGTCTCTCGAATAATTTTGAATATAACAATCATGATGTTTTTTCACATTTCTCTAGTCACCTTTATAGTAAAACCTCTAATTTTCTATGCTTTCTGATTTAATTTCTCTCTTCTCATTTGCACTTGAAATCTACTCCAGTCAGGTTTTCATATTTATTTCTCTACTAAAATTGCTTTTTTTTTTTTTTTTTTTTGAGACAGTCTCACTATGTCTCCCTTGGTAGGGCGCTGTGGTGTCACAATTCACAGCAATCTCCAACTCTTGGGCTTAAATGATTCTCTTGCCTCAGACTCCCACGTAGCTGGGACTACAGGCGCCTGCTGCAACGCCCTGCTATTTTTTATTTTTATTTTTTGGTTGTAGTTGTCATTGTTGTTTAGCAGACCTGGGCTGGATTCAAACCCGCCAGCTTTGATGTAGCTGGTGCGCTAGCCACTGAGCTCCACTACAGGCACTGAGCCTCAGACTGCTGCTACTAAGAATATCAGTGACCTCTACATTTCTTTTTTTAAAAAAATACTTTTTTTCATTGGATACACTGTTCCCAGAGAGCGGGTGGGCGGGGGGGGGGAGACGAATGCAAAACTGAGCTTGTCATATAAATCAGTGTATAGTCGGACAAATCTATGAGGATGGTAACATTTTTGTGTTCAAAATTCCTTTAGCAGAGAACAAAACAATAGTGGAATTGTGGGGAGGGGGCGTCTGACTTCGCTTTATTCAGCTTCCTCTTCTGTCAAATGAGAATAAACATTGACAAACATGTTAAACTCCGTAAAATGGGAATATCACTACTTACCTCACAAGTAAATAGTACTGTCAGTTTTGAATGAGACATACAAAAACTTAAATTCAGGCCAAGTTCAATTCTTTCTTTGTGTAAAGTCTGGGTAATTTTTGCGTGTTGTCTCTTGACTCCCAATTCAGTGCTCCTTGCTCTTTGGCTCTATTTTCTGGACGCTATTTGAAAGAGGAGGAGCCAAACAGGGCTCTTCATTTACAGAACTGTGGGGGGAGTGGAAGCAAAGCAAGTTTGAAAGTTCGAGCGTCTTGATTCTGCGTTCACGTCTTCGCCTATAAAACAAACGTCATTCACCTAGTTTGACCCTCGAGGGTACCCGGTCCGTCCGCCTTAGGCGCATGCGCAGAGGCGCACTGCCCTTTCGGTGGCACGCTTCTGCCGCTTTGACAATGGCGGTTCGCGGCGCGGGTTTGTTCACCCGTTCAATACTGTGTGCCCATAGAAGAAGTCGAGTCCAGCGCCCGGTCCTCAGGCTTCTCAGTTGCCCAGGAACTGTGGCCGAAGGCCTCAGGAGAGACGAGCCGCTTTCGGGGAGCGCGGAGACAGGTGATGGCGCCGTGGCCTCGGTTTACTCTGTTGCCCCGTCTCACAGCGGGCCAGGTAAGGGGGAAGAGACCGGGATCGCGCGCGAACGCGTGGCCGGTGGAAACTGTCCTGGAACTTTTGGCGAGAGGATGAGGCTGTGTCCCGTCCTCCTTTGATCTCGCTGGGGACGCTTGGGGTCGCCGCTGTTGCTGATGTAAAAGTGGGGTGCTTGTGACATTTTGTTCCGGGCGACTCCTGTTAAAAATCTCTGTGAAGTTCAAGTCAAGGACGCAGTTTGCTAGTATTTTACAATTTGGCGAAGTAGCGTTCCCGGTAATAATAGTAACGCCACACCTGAATCAGTTGCTTCCTTGTTTATATTTATTTCTAATTTTGATATATTAAGTTGTTGCTGGAGGCCGAGTATAGTGTGATGAATAACCAGGATTCCTAGCTCCTAGACGTAGGGTTTTACCTATGAAAATTATTGCCGTTTACTTTATTCTTTTGACCATTTTGAGCAAAATCAGTCTGGTTACAGATTTGCATCCACTGGAACAGGGTAAATTTCTGTGCTGCGTTGTGTATGAAATTCACTTAGTATTGACCCCCCCCATTCCCCTTGAGCGTGTATATGGCATTTACAGTTCTTAAAACGATCTTGAAATAAATGTATCACTCTTTCCATTATACTGATACTGGAAAGGTTCAAAAAGCTAAATAACTTATGCAGCGACTCTTAGCTTAATTAATTTAGACCTTGAGTCAAACTATGAAGTAAAATGTTTTGATTTCTCCCATTCCTTGGAGCTATAGTTTTAAGAAGTGAAGTTATTTATGGGAACAGTTCCCCATAAGCACGTTGAAGAAAACAAATACTTTTCCTTAATTGCTGTCTTCATTAGACTGTATTGAAAGAGTCATATTGACCTGGAGTGAAAAGTATTACTCTATGTGACATTTCATTGAAATATTGATTGGATTGCGTTTAGTAGAAGATGCTTCTGTTGAAAATAGCCAACTAACTCTGAAAATTAGAGTCAGGATTCTGTCAAGCTATTGTGTAACAATTGGATAGTGGTTTAAGTTTTGGAGTATTTTCACCTGCTTCTTTTTTTTTTTTTTTTTCTTTATATGGTCTTTGAGACCTAAAACAACCCTGTGTAGTAGGCATGGAAGAAATTATTACTACTCCATTTTACAGATGAAGAAACAGACTAGTCTAAGTTGAATAGTTCAAATTTACACAGCTATTCAGTAAGAATTAAACATCTTGATGAATGATTCCCAGGCTATACTCCTTACCACAACTTTGTTATTCTTCTGCAAGGAAATGTTTCATTTTATGTTATTGGGATAATATAACTGGTTCTTGTGGGGCATAACAAGTAACAAAGTTGTCATTTGAATTTCTTTACTGTTTTTAAAAAGAGAAAACAGTAGCAACCCCTTCTACTCATTTAAAAGCATATAATTTTATAATTGGAAGGGACTTGAGAAATAAATTCAGTTTTTCACTATATGAGAAACCATTGCCAAAACATTCCTACCGGCACTAAGCCTTAGGCTTTAGATTGTACTTTTCCCATTTTCTCAAGCATGTTGCTCCATCTTTTATCAGACTTCTTAGCTCTGTCTCTAAATTCAGTCTTCACTCTTCGCCATCAGGTCACCTGCAGGGATAGGCTTGTGTGAATATGCAAAGGCATTGACAGATGACATTGCAGTATTGTTTGTAATAATGAAAAATAGTAAACACCTAAATATTCGCTAGTAAAGGATTGGCTAAATAGGATAAATATACAGGTGTATGCAAGAATAATTACACAATTATTAAAAGAAATAAGGTAAATGTGTATCTACTCATACGGAAAGATGTTCACATTGTATTAAGTTTTTTGAAGCATATTTAAAAATGTACAGTATGATTTCAGTAATTTCAGTTGTCTAAAAGATGTTTATAGGTAAAAAATATATGTTTACATATGCCTTGAAAATGTTTGGAATGCTAAGTACAAAACCTAATAGCTATTACTTTATAAAATTTTATATGGTTCATCTTTTAGGATAAGCAGTTGGATATCAATGTAGTTTCAGAGTGAAAATCAAAGACAAGAATATATAAGTGATAATTAAACTGAAAAAGTGGTGAGGTGATCTAGGCAGAGCCCATGGCGTAAAAATAGAAGGAAGTAGGACTTGGAGCAGTGGCTCACACCTGTAATCCTTGCACTCTGGAAGGCCGAGGTGGGTGGATTGCTTGAGCTCAGGAGTTTGAGACCAACCTGAGCAGGAGCAAGACCCCGTCTCTAAAAATAGCCAGGTGTTATGGTGGGCACTTATAGTCTCAGCTACATGGAAGGCTGAGGCAAGAGGATCACTTGAGCCTAAAGGTTCCTTTGATGGCACTCTACCAAGGGTAACAGAGTGAGACTCTGTCTAAAAAAAAAAAAAGGAAATAGGGCTAGTTAGAAAAAGGACAGTCAATGGACTGAGATGAAACTGAATAGGAATACTTGTCTTCAATATTAAGAAGATATTAAGTAAAAATAAAACTATGAGGCTCAGCACCTGTGGCTCATGTGGCTAAGGCACCAGCCACATACACTAAGTTGGCAGGTTCGAATCCAGCCCAGGCCCACCAAACAACAATGATGGATGCAACCAAAAGTAAAACTATGAATTGCATTCTTTCATAGATGTGGAAGTAAGGTAATACACAGGTGGAAGAGATTCTACTGTGGAAAGTCAGAAGTCTTCACAGACCTGAGCAAGATTTGGAGTATGAATGGCAGTTTGCCAGACAGAAAATGAGAAGGTGGGCACTCCAACCCAGGGGAAGAAGGAGTGGAGTTTAGATTTCATCTTAAAGTCAGTGGAGAAGCTATTAAGGTATTTTAAGTAGAGAGGTCAAAAAATAAGACTTTGTTTTAAAAAAAATTTGTAGGACAAGATATATGTGGTTATTACAAATGGGCTATAGTGCAATGGTGTCATCATGGCTCACTGCAGCTTCAAGCTCATGAGCTAAAGTGAACCTCCTGAGTAGCTGGGGCAACAGGTGCACACCAATACTCCATGGAAATTTTCCTATTCTTTTAGTAGCATTGGGATTTCACTCTTGTTCTTGCTCAGGCTGGCCTCAAACTCTTGGCCTCAAGCAGTCCTCCCACCTTAGGGTTAAAGGCATGAACCACTGCACCTGGCTTAAAGATGACTTTGGCAGCACTGTGGAGATGGTTTGAGAAGGACGAGACTAGAGTGAATGAGACGAGTTTAGGAGTCTGGTTGTTGTAACACAGGCCTGGAATAAGAGAGATGTTAAAGAGTTGGCATTGAGGATGGAGGTTGAGGGCACATATTTAGGAAATGCATTTTCGGCCTCTAGTACAGCAAGTGTAGGAAAGATGTCAGTATGTGTTTGATCGCTTATTAAAAGTTTTGAGCACATCAAGGCCAAGAGTTTTTGGTATGTCATTAGAAACTTGCCTGTAGGCCAGGGGTTCTCAACCTGTGGGTCCCAACCCCTTTGTAACAATGAAAATGGATCCTGCATATCAGATATTTACATTACGATTCATAACAGTAGCAATATAACAGTTATGAAGTAGCAACGAAAATAATTTTATGGTTTGGGGTCACCACAGCATGTATTAAAGGGTTGTGGCATTAGGAAGGTTGAGAACCACTGCTCTAGGCTGATAGTGAACACAGTCTAAGGGTCAGCCAGGTTCTACTGTCATAATCCATTTTTCTCTGTCCCGTCTATAAAGTGGTCTTGGAGTTTGAGATTAAGATATGTGTTTAAGAGTATTTCCTTAATCTGTCAGTTTTATAGATAGCCTTTTGGGATAGAATGAGGCTAAACTTTTCTGCTGATTTCCGAATATCATTTACATTTTCTGTTTTATTTAATCTCTGGCATTTTGTTGAGGCTATTGATTATCAGACTTGGTGGTTTATAAACTCCAGAGTCTACCGTTCCAAACTTTGAAAAGAAGTACTTTAAGCTGCCTTACTGTAAAGTTAAATAAATATCATGGGATAAAAATGAGTGATTAACATTTATTGCTTGGCTTTAATGTGCTCTTAGAACTCAAGTGATTTTTTTTTATTATATTTAGTTCATTTGTTATCTTCCCATTGTAGCAGTGGGTTATTAATAATTTGATTCTTGACTATCACAACTCTTCATTCCCTGTGATTATGAAATTCCTAGCCACTCTCTTTCCTTCATAAAATCATCATGAGCTCTTAGGGACAGCAGCAGGTTTTAACTTCTTCCATTTTCCTGTGATACAGAGCACATCATAGTGGTAATTTGGTGGTAAATGCTTGAGCCAGATAATACCCTTGACCCCAAAAAACTTCTTAATAACTTACATTACATTGAACTTCTAAACTTATTATTTTATTGCACACAGGCTTGTAATAATTAGGCATTGGAATGTTACAGTTTGCACAAGTTTGGTGTGTGTGTATTTGTGGAAGTGATTTCACTTTCCTGGTTTTGCTTTTAAAATGTTGTAGAACTCTTGTTTTCAGCACTGCACTTCAAATGTAGTAAATCAAAACAGAAAGTGGGCGATTTTAATAAGTTACAGGAGAGTAGTCAAATGAACGTTGAAAATACAATAGCCCTCCCTTTTTGCAAAGTTTCAGTTAGCCATGATCAACTGTGGTCTGAAAATAGGTGAGTACAGTATAAGATATTTGGAGAGACAGAGAGACCACATTCACATAACTTTTATTATAATGTGTGGTACTATTAGAATTGTTCCGTTTCTTTCGTTATTGTTATTAATCTCTTACTGCGCCTAATTCATAAATTTAGGTAAACTATATGATATGTATAGAAAAAAACTTAAGTTTACGTACAATGGGGCATTGCCTACAGTTTCACTCATCCTGTGCGGGTCATCGCAGGTATTCACCATCAATATGTGAGGACGGGAGAAGAGAAAATAGGAGATTTGGGTGAAGTTGAGTTTAGTCCACTAAATGGCATATCAGATGTATCGTGAAATCTTTTGTATAGTTTATCAAAATATGCTTTAAATTTTGCGTGTGTGGCAGAAATGTTTTTGTTTCATTTATAGGATCTGAAGAAAAGACTCCTGAAAAGAAATTCTTCGAGGTGCAAAAAGAAAGACGTGACCAGGCCCAGCGGACTGTTTTAATACATTGTCCAAATAAAATCAGTGAAAAAAAGTTTCTTAAGTATTTATCCCAGTATGGACCTATTAATAATCATTTCTTCTATGAGAGCTTTGTAAGTATTTGAAAAATAATCTCACTAAATGTTCATGCTTTTGAAGGATAGAGGTCTTTTTTGTTTTTTGCTGTGTCTTTCATAATGCGGTGAAATTAGATTCTCTTGATATCCTCCACCTTGCCTTATTTAAATTTATTTCATGGGTTTTTTATATGAGACTAGATATCCTGATAGCAGTATTTTAGAATTATATGTGGTTTATGACAGATTTCATTATGTGACTACTTTAGTATCATTATTTGGGGGATAAAGGCCAATGGGAGGAGATCTTTGTTTTGCCTTTCAGTTTTCTATTTCAGCATTCTTTTTTTTTTTTTTGCCTGGGGCTGGGTTTGAACCCACCACCTCGGCATATGGGGCCAGCACCCTACTCCTTCGAGCCATAGGCGCCGCCCTTATTTCAGCATTCTTAGTAGCTTTTCTTTTTTTTTTGGAGACAGAGCCTCAAGCTGTCACCCTGGGTAGAGTGCCGTGGCCTCACAGCTCATAGCAACCTCCCAACTCCTGGGCTCAAGCGAGTCTCCTGCCTCTGCCTCCCAAGTAGCTGGGACTACAGGCGCCCACCATAATGCCTGGATATTTTTTGGTTGCAGCCATCATTGTTGTTTGGCAGGCCCAGGCTGGTTTCAAACCCGCCACCTTAGGTATATGTGGCTGGTGCCTTAGCCACTTGAGCCATAGGCGCCGAGCCATTACCAGCTTTTCTTGACTAGAAATTACTTCATAGTGTTCCTTTTCTTAATCTGTTTATAATGAGTAAAACCAATGCTTGTGTTTGAATTGTATCATTTGTAAATTTTTAAAAAGCTGATGTTTTGTAGCCCTATGATAATTGCTTTAAAATATGACTAAAATATTATGTTAAACGTATCATGAAATGTATCATTTTTTTCTTACGTTTTTGGCGTAGGGGCTCTATGCTGTGGTAGAATTTTGCCAGAAGGAAAGTATAAGTTCCCTGCAGAATGGAACTCATACACCAAGCGTGGGCATGGAAGCTGCAATTCCATTCAGATCACGTTTCTTCAACTTAAAGTTAAAGAATCCATCACACCAGGCTTCTGAACCAGCAGCCATACAGTTTAGTAATCAGTTACCTCCTTCAAGCCGGAAGCTCTTTGACTTACTGTGTTGTGCAAAAAGTGTAAGCTTTTAAGTATACTTCCACTTTTAAAAATATGTATTATTTTATTTCACATGTGAAATAATACGAATATATTAATAATATAAATATATTTAAAATATATTTTAAAGGTTCCTATAAAACCTTAAGTATACTTCCACTTTTAAAAATATGTATTATATTATTTCACATGTGAAATAATATAAATATATGAATAATACAAATATATTTAAAATATATTTTAAAGGTTCCTATAAAATATTCAAGCTACATTATTGTTCGGTGGGTCCAGCTCTTCAGTTCTACAAGGTAATAAGAGTCAGGAGATGGATGTGGTGATGGATGCATAACTTTATAAAGAAAAGTTTTCTTCTATTTCTGGCTTTCTAGGAATTTCATCAGATTCACCACATCACATCGAAGTCAAGTTTGGGCATTTGTGATAACCTTGATAACTGGCATGCGGGAGAATAATAGGGTTTTTCTGTTTTTGTCTTATTTTTACAATTTCAAAATATTAACGGGGTATAGGTGTTTTTATTACATGGATTGCTTTTAAAATGCTAAAGTCAAGGCTGTTACTGTGCTGACCACTGAGTAGTGTTCATTGTACCTGATGGGTAGGTTTTTGCCCTCTCTCTACCTTCTTTTTAGTCTTTAGTCTTACTATGTTGCCCTCAGAGTACTGTGGCATCACAGCTCACAGCAACCTCAAGCTCCTGGGCTTAAGTGATTCTCTTGCCTCAGCCTCCCAAGTAGCTGGGACTACAGGCACCTGCCATAACGCCTGGCTATTTTTTTATTGTTGTAGTTGTCATTGCTTTAGCTGGCCCAGGCTGGGTTCGAACCCTCCAGCCTTGGTGTATGTGGCTGGCGCCCTACCCACTGAGCTGTGGGCGCCGCCCTAATTTTTGAATTTTATTTTAATAGAGACAGTCTCACTTTATCGCCCTTGGTAGAGTGTCGAGGCGTCACAGAGCTCACAGCAACCTCCAACTCCTGTGCTTAGGCAATTCTCTTGCCTCAGCCTCCCAGTAGCTGGGACTACAGGTACCCGCCACAACGCCCGGCTATTTTTTTGTTGCAGTTTGGTTGGAGCCGGGTTTGAACCCGTCACCCTTGGTATATGGGGCGGGTGCCCTACTCACTGAGCCACGGGTGCCGCCCTAATTTTTAATTTTTTTGTAGAAATAGGGTCTCACTGTGTTGTGTCCAGGCTGACCTCAACTCCTAGCTTTAAGCCATCTTCCTGCCTATGCCACCCAGAGTGCTAGGATTATAAGCATGAGCCACCATACCTACCCAAAATATGATCATTATTAACACTTGCCTTCTAATGAATTTGCGGGATTGTTATTCTAAGAAACTAAGAGATCTTGGGCCTTCATTACTTGAATTGTTGTTTATTTCTAGTATTTCATGCCCTTTGACATTGGTCTCTCCTTCCCCTGTTTAAAATAGCTAGCTTATTTCTGGTTGTTTTGACCTCTGCTGAAGCACTTTACTAGTTTCTTTTTCTTAAAATAATACATTATGCTCATCGCTTATGTAAAGTGGTGGTTTAATTCTATCTAGCTTCTATTTTGCAAGCGTCACTCTTTGGTGCTTTGTAAAAATGCACTTGAAGAGTGAAGGAAAAAATTGCATATGTTTAAGATGGGTCTCCAGAGCATTATTTAGAAATAAAGTAGCAATTATTTTATATGACCTGTATATTTTCTGTATTTTTGTTTTGGCCAGCTAGGTAGATGATCAACTGAACACCCTCCTGAAGGAATTCGAAGTAACGGAGGAGAACACAAAGCTCCGATATCTCACCTGCTCTCTCATTGAAGACATAGCAGCTGCGTATTTTCCAGACTGTACAGTCAGACCCTTTGGCTCTTCCGTGAACACTTTTGGGAAATTAGGATGTGATTTGGACATGTTTTTGGATCTGGGTGAAACCGGAAAACCCAACACCGACAAGGTAGTATTTTTTTTTTTTTAGACTACTAAAATTTATTTTTAAGCAATTAGAAAAGGGAAATCTTTGGATTTAATACAATTATAATTATTGATTTCTAAACTGCTAAGTTTAAAAATGATCACGTGGTCATTTTTGTAAATATTCTTTACATAGGCAATAAGATAGTTATTTATTCTTTTCAAGGGTTCAGAAGTTTTTTGGTTAGGTAAAAGTTGCTTATTTTATTCATATTATTTGTATCTTAACTAATTTTTTTTCTTTAATCTGTGTGATTTAGTTACAGAAACTTTTTAAATCTCATGATTTTTGGTTTTGTTAATTTCTCCTTAAAATTCTTCTGATTTTTCCCCCCCATCTATGTTAGCTACATATAAGTATATAGGCATACGATTATATCTTTTTTAAAAATTACATCTTTTTATCAATTATTTCGTTTATCATTAAATGATGTCCCTCTTCTTCACTGTACTTTTTTCTTAAATTCTGTTTTGCTGGTTACGATGGCCACTTGCTATTTGTCTCACACATTGTCTTTTATTTTGCCATATCCAGCATTTATATATATATGTACTGTTTTATTTGGGGGCACGTCTCTTATAAATAGCAGAATGCTTCCACTCCAGTACAGACTCCAATCTGTCTTTGTGTTCAATTTATTTATTGATTTATTTTTATTTCAAAGTATTAGGTACAAATATTTATTGTTATTATTGATAATTCTTAGTCTTATTTCTGTTGTCTTATTTTTCATTTCCTATTTTCTGTGCTTTTTCTTTGCTTTTGACTCTTTCTTTTCCTCCTTTTATTGCATCAGTCCTGCTTATTACTGTCTTTCCTCCCTTCTCTTTTTTCGTTTTGCAGTTTGAATGTTATTAATATTTATTCCTTTTATGCTCTGTTTAACATGCACGTCTTTCAAAGTAAAGCAGTACCTTTGCTGTCTTCCAAACAATATAAGAGATGTTGTGATTTAATTACAACTTTGAAAAGGCTTTGAGTTTGATAAAATGTTGCATTTTTATGGCTTTGTCATTTCTTGCATGTGTCAAAGCAGTAGTAAACATCCATTTTTAGGTCAATGTCCAGTTGAGACTTCAGACTTAACATTTAAAAACCAAACTAGTTTTCATCTCCTTGCAAATGTTCTGAGTTCTTATAAAAGTTTTTCTACTTACGCACACACACAGACTGTCTGGAAAGTATCAGGCCATGTCATAGGAAACATAGTATTAACAGTGGCTGGATACTTTTGTTTTAGCTTTACTGATATTTGCCATCTTCTTTTAATTCTGCATCTAAGTCATTTTTCATATCTGTAGTCATGCCGCCATCCCTTATGCACTCTCAGTTAGATTATTATAATTAATTCCATCCTGTTTCCACATCTGTCATGCCTTGGTATTCCAGCCTTCAGTCCGTGTCAGAGTTATATTCATTCACATTTTGGATTCTCTCACAGACTTTGAGTGATTCTTTTTGTTAGCATAGTATTCAAGTAATGTCTCTCAACTAATCGTAGTCATTATTTCTTGTCTATCTTCGCACACTTAGTTTTCCAACTGTATTATTTAATCATTTCCAAAATTAGAAGGCACTTTTAGAATATCATCATGACCAATAGTTCTTTCTATGCCATGTTCAGTTAGTAGTTTGTTTATATGTATATCCTCCACTATATGTTAAGTTTGGGCAGGGCAGGAACCTCGTCTGTTCATTTGGTTATCCCAGGAGACTGAGCCTATTTAATATGCTCGACATATACTTACTGAATTAAAAATGGCCCAGATTAGGAATCACATCAAAATTAACCAGGTCAGTTTTATTAAGACTAACATGTACTTGAAATTTTTTTAAAATTCTGGCAGGAGCACTTATATTGTGATAGGCTGTTTTAAATAAAATACTTTAACTAAACACTCAAGAAACACGACAGTGTGTTGTACTGATTTTAAAAGCCTGGACTCTATAGCCAAACTGCAGAATTGTGATTCTTCTCTGTGCCTCAATTTTCCTAACTATAAAATTGGGATAGTGCTATAGCACCTGTCCCATGTAACACTTGAGAAGATAACTGGAGCTCACTGCATGTGATGCTCTTAGGACAGTGCTTGGCACATAGTGAGTGTTTACATGTACATCACCATCAGCAGCAGTATTAATTATTTTATATGGAAGTCAGAAATAAAAAGTTTTCGCTGTTGGAAGCAGAGGAAGGAGTTAGAAATTCTTAGTTGGGTCTCATGCTTAGATTTCCCAATTTAGGGGTTGTGAATAGTTTTTTATATTCTGAATTTTTTTCATTTGTATATATAAATGCTTTTAAAAATATATATAATCTTTACAGGTTATAACTTTAATCTATACAAATTATAACTTGATTTTTTTTTTTCTGTTAATAATGTCTTGGCAATTCTGCTACCTTATCCTTTCCAGTGGCTGCTCAATGTTCTGTTAAATGAATGTATCATAATTAACTCGTCCTCTATTTATTAGACAGTAGGGTAGTGACGTTTTCCCCCTTTTTATTGCTAGCTGTATTAGTTAATATTCTTTGGCTGTACACAACAGAAATAACACAAAATAGCTTAAGCAAATAAAGAAGTAGAGGAGTTATCGTAGAATTCAGGGTCAGGAATGAAGATCAGTTTTAGGAAAGGACTAGAACTAAGAAGTATAAACTTATCAAGAACTAGAAAGTGTTCTGTGTCTCTTGGTTTCATTTATCTTTTACCCTCTGCTCTTGACATCTCCCTCCCCACCCTCACTGATAGTCTTTACTTTTTTAAGCCAGTACCAAAGTTTCTGAGTACATGTTTCAACTACATGGTTACCTCTAAACCTTGGTTCCAATTCCCATTAGAGATCTCTGAATTTGTGGTATATTCCTATCATGCTTAGAGCAGCTATCCATGCCCAGTCCACTTAACTGGGAGAAAGACGGTAGATGTCCATGATGAACATTGTTACTGACCCTTAATCCTTTTAAGAGGAATGAGTTCTGGGAGAGGGAGTAGTTGAGGGTTAGGGAACCATATTAAACAAGGTAAAGCTTCCAACTGGTATCTAGTACATGAATAACACTGCAGTGAGCAAATATCTTTGTGGATTGGCTCATCTGTGCAAGAATTCCTTTGGGATAATATCCTAGCATTTTAATAGGTAAAGTATTATAGGTGTGAAGTTTCAATAGATAATTGGTAAATTCTACAATAAATATGTCCCCATTTAAATTCCCACTTACAGTATATATGTGTTTCCCCTACCTCCTAGCACTGGTTGTCAGCTTATCTTTTCCTGACTGAAAAATGAAAAATCTTATTGCTGTTTTAATTTCTTAATTTTGGTTTCTAGAAAACATGAGCTTCTATTACTGTATTTCTTAGCCTTTCTTGTATTAATTTTTTATTGTCTTTTTTTGCACATTTTTAGAATTGGATAGATTCTCCCCCCCCCCCGCACCATTCGTATAAACCCTTCATAAAATTAGCCCTTTGTGGGACATGTGTTATTTTGGTTTTTTTTTTTTTTTTTGAGTCTTATTTTGTCACCCTTGGTAGAGTTCTGTGGCATCACAGTTCACAGTAACCTCCAGCTCCTGGGCTTAAGCAATTCTTTTGCCTCAGCCTCCCAGGTAGCTGGGACTACAGGTGCCCGACATAACACCTGGCTATTTATTGTTGCAGTTTGGCCAGGGCCGGATTTGAACCCACCACCCTCGGTATATGGGGCCGGCGCCCTACTTACTGAGACATAGGCGTGCCCTGTTGGTTTATCTATTTTGTTTTATCTTTTATCTGTAGTTAATATATGCTTTGCCTTAATATGGTTTTAATTTTTGTCTAATCATATTACTTTTTTGTTTCTTCCATACTTTTGTGTCGTACTTAGAACCCTTCACCACTCTAAGATTGTCTTCTAGTGCTTGACTGATGAACTTGTCACATTAAGTCTTTCATCCACATTGAAATTGCTTTAGTTTTAGGGCTAAAGTAGGGATCTTATTTTATTTTATTTTATTTTTTTTGAGACAGAGCCTCAAGCTATCCCCCTGGGTAGAGGGCCGTGGCATCACAGCTCACAGCAACCTCCAACTCCTGGGCTCTAGCGAGTCTCTTGCCTCTGCCTCCCAAGTAGCTGGGACCACAGGCGCCCACCACAACGCCCGGCTATTTTTTGGTTGCAGCCGTCATTGTTGTTTGGCGGGCCCGGGCTGGGGATTCGAACCCGCCACCTTAGGTGTACGTGGCTGGTGCCTTAGCCGGTTGAGCTATAGGCGCTGAGCCTTAGTTTATTTTTTGTAATAGCCACTTGATTTATTTGTTAAATAGGAACAAACACTCCCCCAGTAATTTGCTGTATTAAATGTTAATTTTTCTCTATAAGTTTATACTGTTAGTTTTCTTCAGTTGATCTGTTATTCTTATGCCTGTACTTCCCTACTACCGTGAGCTTCTCTGGTGTCTGCTAAAATGTGATGGCTAACTAGCGAAAGGCAAATGTATGTTCACTGAGTTGATAGAGCAGGTGAGCCTACCTATGCAGTACATAAATTCATTATAAAAAGCCAATACTAACTTTTCTAGTTAGTACTTTATATACTGGAGAAACAAAAGGCATCAGAATCCTAAGTCTGCTTTTGGCTGTGATTTCGTGAAGAATTTTTATTTTGTGGGGATTTTTGATAAAAGTGATTTACAGCATCCTTTTAGAAAAGCTTGTTAATAATTTGCCTTTTACAAAAAGCCCGTATTTACAAATATGTTTATCGTTCAGACCTTAGGAAATTTTCTGATGGAATTTCAAGTGAAAAGTGTTCCTTCAGAAAGAATTGCAACTCAGAAGATCCTGTCTGTGATAGGAGAATGCCTTGACCACTTTGGCCCTGGTTGTGTGGGTGTACAAAAAATATTAAATGCTCGGTGTCCACTTGTGAGGTTCTCACACCAGCCCTCTGGATTTCAGTGTGATTTGACAACTAACAATAGGTATGATCTCTTAAGTCTGTTATCTTAAATGTGAATGTTGTAAGGTATTAGCTTTGACTTTATTGTATGGAGACAGTGGCTTTGGACTCTTTGAGATGTATTTATTTTTTATTGTTGGAGATTCATTGAGGGTACAAAGAACTAGGTTATATTGATTGCATTTGTTCGGTAAAGTCCCTTGTATAATTGTGTCGTGAAAAGTAGGAAATTCTTTCTTATACTTATTGATAATTTGGTATTCTTTGGTATTCTAAACAAAGTGTTAGAACATTGTGTTAAAATGTTAACATATGAAACATCTTCTAAGAAGAAATACCGGGGGAACCAAAAAACTATATATACAAATTTTCAGAAAGGAAAAAACATGTATTAAAATTGTAATACTCAAGTCACTCTTGACTCCTGCAAATATGATGTTCTTCTGCTAATTAATACAGGATGCAATACACAAGATCACAAACATTATTGGTATATATTGAGTGTTACAATTTTAATACAATATTTTCCTTTCTTAAAATGTGTGTATATTTTTTGTCACCCTCTGCATATTTTGTTCTTACTTGTGTACCCATTTGTAGTATAAGTCATCAAAGTATACTTAAAAATAGAATAGCAGTTTGAATTTGTCATCCAAATTGCTTCCAGTTTAGTCAACTTTGTGTACTAAACAAATGTAATCTTTGCTTAGCTGTGACCAACTTAAGATTAGACAGTTTTGGTTCCATATATTTGTATTGTATTATCCTAGCAACCTGTTTGCTTAAAAAATAAAGTGGGATGAGAATGACAAGTTCTTTCGTACTCTGATTACTTTTAGTGGGTTCACAATAGGGAAAATTTTTCAATTGAGTTTATTTCTTAACTATAGATTCTCATTACATGAGTTTCATTTCACTATATTACCTGTTAAGTAAATAACTATAACTGAAAATAGATTCAGAAAATCCGGGCTTGAGCAGTTTTGGTTAAACTTGAGTGTTCACGGTCCCGATTCTTCCTCCTCCTGGATTTCTCTCATTCGCCCAAGGACTAAAGTCTTTGTGATTTCTTGCCAAATGTTCATATAAAATAAAAATATATGCTGTGCTTTCTGTTATTATTATATTAATATAAAATGATTGTTACTTTTACATTTTTTTCATGCTATGTAAAATATGATAAAATGAGATTTGTTATTATAATAGTGTTACTTTCTTTGTCTTGTTGGGACAAGGTTTTTTTTTTTTTTTTTTTTTTTTTTAGACAGACCCACAAGTTGTCGCCCAGAGTAGAGTGTTGTGGCATCACAGTTCACAGCAACCTCCAACTCCTCGGCTTAAGCGATTCTCCTGCCTCAGCCTCCCAAGTAGCTGGGACTGCAGGCGCTTGCCACAACACCCAGCTGGTTTTTGGTTGTAGTTGTCATTGTTGTTTGGCAGGCCTGGGATGGATTTGATCCTGCCATTCTAGGTGTATGTGCCTAGTGCCTTAGCTGCTTGAGCTACAAGCACTGAGCCTGGGACAAGGTTTTTAAGAAGTTCTTTTAACATGTCCCCTTCAGCTTTTTGTATTCCTGCAATGTTTATTTATATCAGATACCTTGCACTATTTGATATTCATCGTTAGCTTAATTTAGCTTCATTTACATATATAAAATAGTTACTGTGAATTTGTTTGTTTGTTTTGTTTTTGACCAGGGCCAGGTTTGAACCCACCACCTCTGGTATATGGGGCTGGTGCCCTACTCCTTGAGCCACAGGCACCAGCTGATTATTGTGAATTTTGAATTTGCTATTTCTTCTAATCTCTTTAAACTCAAGATGTAAATGCCATGGTGGTTTTTAGAGACAGTGTTAAGTTGATACTATTAAATGATTTTGTGCCCTCTGTTGGTTCTTTAAAAAATTACAAGATACAGTTTGATCAGTAGGAACTTAAGTTTAAAATGCTTCTGATTAATAATTCTTTAAATTTGCATTTTAACATTTTGATTAGGAAATTTATTGAAAGTAGGCTTTGAAGTTTGATTTCTTAACAGATGTTTTATCTTCATGAGTTTTGGTTGGGTTTTTTTTGTGCTGACATGACTTGGATGGTCTCTATAAATACTAGGGTCAAGTAATTTTGCCTGTTTTACACATTGTAAGAATTTTAAAACTAGATTTTTCTTGATGATATGATTAGTATGTTTTCCTCAATGTTTAGGCTAACTTGACAACCAGGTTGTGAAACTGAGGGACTGATACTTATTTACAAATGTTTCTGTGCTTTTATTTATAGTTATCAAGAACCGTGTGTGTTTTATTTGTAATTTAAACACCATTTAGAAGTTTTGATTTAATTCTGTTTATGAAGCCCTGGCATGGTGGCTCACACCTGTAACCCCAGCACTTTGGGAGACCAAAGCATGCGGGTCATGCACAGGTGTCCAACCTGTTCCCTGCAGGTTCCATGTTGGTTACTTGAGACCTGTTTTGCTTATCTGTGCTGCTGGATATCGCAAAAATTATGCACATTCCATTTTTTTGCTCATCAACTTTCCCTAGAGTTTGTGTATCTAATGTGTGATACATGACAACTTATCTTCTTCCAATATGCAACAAAAAAAAGAAAGGTTTGGATACCCCTGGAAGGCCAGAAGTTCCAGAGCAGCCTGAGCAATAGCCGGACCATGTCTCTACACAGTAAAATAGAAAAATTAGCCAAGTGTGGTGGCGTGTACCTTTGGTCTCAGCTACTTTGCTTGAGCCTAGGCATTTGAGGTTCACTGAGCTATAATGATGTCACTGTATACTAGCCCTGGGCAACAGAGTGAGACCTTGTCTTCCTCCCCTGCCCCCCAAAATTTTAAAAATTCTATGTCTTAGAACTACATTGTGATTGTCAGTATTTAAAAGAATGTTTTAATGGGAATTGAATGTATTTGATACATAACCACTTATGTTAAATTTTATATTGCAAATACATAATACTTAGTTATGTGATCTGGTGTTCTGAATACATTCAGACATAGTAAGATGTTTAGATATGTTTTCAGGGATATGTTTTATTTTACCCTTTGGTCATAATTTGGGGGCTTGAAAATACTTTTCATTCTCCTTTTTGAAGGATTGCCTTGAAAAGTTCTGAACTCCTTTATATATATGGCTCCCTGGACTCAAGAGTAAGAGCCTTAGTGTTTAGTATCCGATCCTGGGCTCGAGCACATTCCTTAACGAGCAGTATTCCTGGTGCCTGGATTACAAATTTCTCCCTTACAATGATGGTCATCTTTTTTCTCCAGAGAAGATCGCCTCCTATTCTTCCAACACTAGATTTGCTAAAAACCCTAGCAGGTAAGACAGAAGCAATGTTCACTGTTTTCTCTTTCTGCTGTTAGGAATGAACATGATTACTGTGCATTGTTATCAAAGCCACATGTATTTGTTTATTAGTCATACAGTTTGTCTTGCTTTTTAAAACCTTGTGAATCTAACATTTAAGTATTTTTTGTTTTTTTTTTTTAATTGCCCACCAAGGGTTAAAAGAACAGATGATTTGTGAAACTAAGACTTTTCGAATTTTTTTTGTTTTTCTTGCAGTTTTTATTTTTTTGGCCGGGGCCGGGTTTGAACCCACCACTTCTGGTATATGTGGCCAGTGCCCTACTCCTTGAGCCACCGGCGCTGCCTGACTTTTTGCATTTTTTTGAGAGTTCTCTCTTACTGTATCAGTTGGCAGCATTGTTTACAACAGTCACCAGATAGTTGAAGCGTCTCCTGTAGTTGACCAAGTCTACAATAACCTTGAAAGAAACATTTCCCAGGCACAGCTTTTGACCAGACCACGGTCTCAGAGATGCTTTTCAAATCTGGACCTATCTTTAGACTTAAACATATTAGAGTTACTGTTCATGATGCTTTAAAGATTCTAAAAGTGATTTCAGTTCAAAGTTTATAAGCAGCCTTAGTTGTATCTTAAATTTAGCATACTATTTAATTTATGTCAATGAATTGAATTTTGGTAGCCTGCTGAATAAAATACTAAACAACAGTTCCTAATTCTAAGTAGAAGCTAATTAAGGGAGACATGCATTGAAAATGGCCCATATGCTCTGTTTTCTACTCATCCTGTATATTCACCCGTTGTAGACACTGCCAGTGGTTTTCCAAAGTATAATTCCCATGGGCATTACACTCACCACAAGTTCTAGTTGTGTGTCTTTGCCAGCAGCTGATTCTGTCTTTTTATGTTGGCTATTCTGATGCATATGTACTAGCACTGTGGTATGGTTGTCATGACTAACGTAACTGAACATTTTGTCATGTATTTATCAGCCCTTTGGTTATCTCTTGCAAAGCATGTCTAAGTCTTATGCCTATGTTTCTGTTGGGTTATCTGTCTCTTATTTGTTTTTAGGAATATTTTGCATATTCTGGGGTTTGAGTTCTTTGTTACATATGTGCATGTATTTGTATGTCTCACGTATGTACATTGCAGTTGCCTTTCACTCTCTTAATTAGCATCTTAATAGTGTTAATCTTAATGGTGTCGAAAAGAACTGATTTTTTTTTAAAGTTTCATTTCTATCATATTTATAGACACAATGGTTAAACAGTAAAATAATTCTAGAAACTTGTAACAACACAATGCCTGGCTTTTTTTGGTTGCAGTTGTCATTGTTGTTTAGCAGGCCCAGGCTGGGCTTGAACCTGCCAGCCTCAGTGTATGTAGCCAGTGCCCTACTCACTGAGCTATAGGTGCTGAGCCTTTATATAAAGGGTGGGTTTTTTATTTTGTTTTTGTTTGTTTGTTTGTTTGTTTTTTTCATTTTTTGCAATTTTTGGCCAGGGCCAGGTTTTAACCTATCACCTGTGGTATAGGGGGCTGGCGCCCTACTGCATTGAGCCACAGGCACCACCCTATAAAGGGTGTTTTTAAGAGAAAAAAATACTAAGCCCACATATGAACTTGATGCCTATTATATCTCTTATTCATGTGCCTGTCAACTTCCAGTTATTAGAAATGCTTGTGCCTGGTACAATATTGATTTCTGCTCTTTTGACCAGAAAAAACATAAATGATCGTACAACACATAGATATGATTCTATTGTAGCCCTTAGTAATCTGTTAATGCCAGATAGATAGCAGGGATCTCTGTGACAAATTATGCATTATTGTAGTACAGTATTGTTCCCTAAAAAAATGTGGGTAAGTTTATCCATCTGGATATGTCTGTGAGAATGTTACTCTAAATTCTGTCTGTCATGTGGAAGATAGTAATTGCTTGCCAATCTATGAGGATCTAAATATTTCCAAAGGAAGCAAGGAAATTAAATCTAAGTAATACAGAAGTTTTTAAGTTCACCTAGGGTGAAGGAAGATGTCGTCGAGTTTCTATTACGAGTTAATTATGGTGCTTACATGTCTGTTTTCTTCACAGAGAGAATTTGTATTTACTTAACAAATTTTGCCAGTGTTTCATGCAGTACTTTTAAGAAGAAAGTCAATGTCATGGAATTAAACAGTGATAGTCTCATATATGTGAATAGGCTGAGAGTCACTTTTCTAAGGCAGCACTGTCCAGGAGAACATTCTATGATGATAGAAATTCCTGCTGTAGCTGCTAGCCACCTGTGCCTGTTAGCACCTCAAATATGATTAGTGTGACTGAGGGCCCGAAAGTGGAATTTGAACTTTTCATTATCACAGGTGGCTAGTGGGCTATGTAGGTGCTGTGTGGGTGATAGTGATAATAGAGAAAAGGAGAGGAAGGACTTGACAGCCACGCTTTCTATCAGGCTGGAATGCCTTAGGCGTTTTGAAAAAACAAAGATGACCCTGTCTTCAATCAGAATAATTTTTTTCCTTTATTTCATTACTTTATGTTAAAAGCCCTTTTAGTGAAAACCCACACCCAGAGACAGTTTTTTTATCCCTGTGTATTTCTAGAAATATTGTAATGTGGATCTCATTTTTCTAAGTTAGTAATGCTTTAATTGGAGATACATTCCTGTAAAAAGACACAGCAACTAAAAGAGCATCCGTATGTGTGATTGGCGCTGTGTGACGAACATTATAAACTGTTGATCTCTTAAAATAGTAAAACATGTGCTCAGGTTCCACGGTAATAGCTCTAAGTAGAACTAAAACTGTAAGCTCGTTAGGGTACCGTAAGTTGTAATGTAGAGCACATCAACTTTGCTACTGGAATTAATGTTACGACCAAGAATGATTTTTAAGAAATTATGCCACTAACCCTGGTTTTAACAAAAAATAGCAACCACAAAAAAAAAAGGTAGACAGGTTTAGTTTCGCTCTGGTGATTATAGGCATTTATAATCAAATAGCAATCATTCAGATTACTGAGTAGGTATCTGCTGTGTGCTAGACAGTGTTGTGGGCAGGCAGGGGACGGGGCAAGTAATGAATGGGACAGTAACCTTTGTAGTCCCAGGCAGGGGCAAAGGAGTGGGCAGTATGCATACAGTCAAAATGTAGTCAGCGAAGGAAGTACAAGGGAGGATGGAACAAAGAGAATGGACAAGTTTGGAATCGTGAAATGCTTTCTGATAGGAGGTAGCCTTTGACAAGATTTCTGAAAGTGGGACTTGTTCTTCAAAGGAGTTTATTATATAGTGTGTAGTGGAAGATGGAATGGGCCAGGAATTTTATGGTGGTTGTATTAATATATTTAGTGATAATTAGGAGGATGATTATCTCTGAAGATAAAAATAGTAGTAGAAAACGTGAACCCCCGAGTCTGATAGGCTGTTCCTGAACTTCTTTTACTGAATTACTGAATTCCAGTCACTCTGGAGTATTGCGTTTTAGAAATTACCTGAAGTGTTCAAAAACTGGAGCATTCAGTTTGTATGAATCATCCATTAGATGCATAAAAAGGTGATAAGAATGGAATTGGAGATCAAACTTAAGTACTAAGTTAAGACAATGCCAAAATCTGGTTTGGTCAAAAATAGGAATTTCTTACATTTTCATTTTTTACTTAAAAAACTGATTACCTCAAAAGATTGATTAGGTACTATTAGGTTGTCAATAGAGAATAATTCTAGCATGGTTAATTAAATGTAATTTTAATTTCACCGTAGTATAATTAGTCACATTTTTAATGGAATTTTAAATCTTACTAACTGCGAATGTATATAACATTGACTGATGACATTGACACTATGACTGATTTATTTAAATCATAGACTTCTTTTCCAAGGTAGGAAGTATCTTTGAAATATAGTATGAAACCTTTTTCATTTCTGTTTGTTTAAGATGCAGAAGATAAATGTATGATAGAAGGCAACAACTGTACATTTGTTCGTGACTTGAACAGAATTGATCCTTCAGGAAACACAGAAACACTAGGTAAGTGTTTTTCTTTGTCTTTCCTCCTTTTTGGATTGAAGCAGATTTTCTTCTGATTTTCCTTTTTTATTTTCTTGCAGAATTACTACTGAAGGAATTTTTTGAATATTTTGGCAATTTTGCTTTCAATAAGTATTCCCTAAATATTCGACAGGTAAATGTTTTAATATCTGATTCTTAAGTATCTGGTCTTCTTCCTTACTAATACTTAATTTTCAAAGCACTGTAACAAATGTTATTTCCAGTCTGCAGTAGTAGGTATTAATAAGAAGGGCGAAGCTCAGAGGAGTTAGTTACTCGACTTCAGATCAGTCATCTCGCCATTTGGAAGGGTGAAAGCCAGCTCCTTTTAGCCTCTGCCTTTCTCTTTATGCCACAGTGCTCTGTCGTCACCTAGTCCTTTACAGTGTGACATAAATTATGGAAAGTTTTCTGGAAAACATAATTTTGCCTACAGTTTTATCAAAACTGGATTGGTGTTTCTGTGCAAGAAATTTAATATATAGTCCCCAAGATAGAGTCTAATGTTTTCCCTCAGTTTGGGCCCTTAGGATTTCATTTACTTAAAGCAAATGATTTTTTTTTTCTTCTGAGTAGCTGGAATGATAACCTTTTTTTTTTTTTCTAAATAAAGATAATCAGGGCAGAAACCTAGCCAAGATTTGTTTACAAGTGGGAAGTACTTGTGATAGCTCAGTTTGGGTTAATTCTGTTTAGCATTCTCCAGGTGGTTGCAAACCTCACAGGATTGACTTCACAGAACACGGACGCAGATACTTTTCCTGAGCTCTCCTTTTTTCATTCTTCCCTTTTATCTTGTCCATGGAGACTTTGTTAAAATAAAAGTGTGGGGAGGGGAGAGAGAAAGAATACAGGAAGCTCTATGTGCAACATGGAAGAGAAGGTCACCAAACATACAGAATTCTTTATCCTTTTTGTACTCTAGGGCTCAGAGATGACAGATAGGCAAGGCCATTTCTGAGCAGCAGGAAAATAGGGAATGAGCAGGTGCTGCTCACATTGGAGACTCTTGATCATTGGCTTTGCAATACTTAAGTAATATTTGTGGCGTTATTTGAAAGAGGAAAAGGTATATAGTCTAATGCAGGGGTTCTCAACCAGTGGGTAACAATGAAAATACATCCTGCATATCAGATATTTACGATTCATAACTAGCAAAATTACAGTTATGAAGTAGCAATGAAAATAATTTTATGATTAGGAGTCACCACAACATGAGGAACTGTATTAAAGGGTCGTGGCATTAGGAGGCATTAAGAAGGTTGAGAACCACTGCACTCATGACTTACCACTATTCATCCGATTCATAGCTTCAGCTTTTCTTTTTTCTTTGAGGTATTGTCTTACATGGCAGAGTCTTATTGTTTTATCTTTAGGAATGTAATAGAAACTTTTTAGTATTTTAAGTGAATAATGAATAGTCCTTTGTTACTTTTCTTACTTATTTCATGCTTAGAAAACATTAATTGTTATATTTAATTTAAGGATTTTAACTGTATATTCCTGTTCCCACCGTAATTGGCATGCTTTTAGCAACTTTCAAAAATAAATTGATTTTCATTTTATTTTTCACCATTTTTTTTCTCCTTTTTTTTTTAACTTTTAAGCTCCAGCTTGTTAGGCAGAAGATTATTTTTAAAGTGCTTTTGGAAAAAATAAAAAATAAATAAAAGTGATTTTAGTCCAGGTGCGATGGCCCTGCCTGTAATCCTAACACTCTGGGAGGCTGAGGCAGGTGGATTGCTTGAGCTCAGGAGTTCAAGACCACTGTGATCCAGAGCCACACCCTGTCTCCAGAAATAGCCAGGCATTGTGGTTGGCACCTGTAGTCCCAGCTAGTAGGGAGGCTGAGGCAAGAGAATGACTTGAGCCCAAGTGTTTGAGGTTACTGTGAGCTGTGCACCACCACACTCTACCAAGGGCATCAAAGTGAGACTGTCTGAAATGAAAAAAAGTACTTTTCTTGGTTGACTTTGTCCAGATACGTGCATCTGAGCAACCCTGACATCATAGATAATAAGCCTAAGTTATTTTTTTCAAAGAATACTTATCAAACTACAGTAGTTTAAAACAAACAAAAATAGAAGCTCACACATATAAACCCACCTAACCCTCTTAGAAAAGAAATTCTTTACTCTGTAAAGGTAGTGTTGGTATTTTATTTGTCTTGATATTTTATTATGTTAACCAAATTGTTCTTACAGTTAAGCCTTTCATGTACTTATTTTTTCTTCTGTAATAATCTATAGGGAAAAGAACAGAACAAACCTGATTCTTCTCCTCTGTACATCCAGAATCCTTTTGAAACTTCTCTCAACATAAGCAAAAATGTGAGTCAAAGCCAGCTGCAAAAATTTGTAGATTTGGCCAGAGAAAGTGCCTGGATTTTACAACAGGAAGATCAGGGTCCACAGTCTCCATCAAATCATCAGCCCTGGGGGCTCGCCGCCCTGCTGCTGCCCTCTAGAGTAAGCACTAAGTCTCTTGCCAAGAAAAAAAGTAAAAAGGCTGCAAGAGAAAGAGTTAAAAACTTGTTAGAATCCATAAAAAAAAACAGAACAGAAAATCTCACAAGCACCTGAGGGATTTCATAAAACTCAGACAATTAGTACTCAGACATAATGGCTAATACTTTGGATTAAAGACTGGTTTAATCCTGCAAAATGGTGTGTGGATTACCTGAAGAACTGGTTTGAAATTTACAGGTCTCAACTTTCCTCTGATGTCACTTTTCTCGAAACGTCAGCCACTGGGTATGGTGCCCTGTCCCTGTAATCCCAGCTACTCAAGAGGCTGAGGTGGGAAGGTCCCTTGGATCTTGCCTTGGCAACATAACGAGTCGCTGTCCCAAAAATAGTAAAAATAAGAAGTAAGTGGAAAAAATAAAATAAGCCACAGGTGATCAGCGAAAGAAGATTATAATGTGTTTAACTAAATAAATCATACAAAGCAAATGGTAAGAATCAGTTTTAAATTCAAACCATTGGTGAGGTCCGAAGCAGTCCCTTGTTGGAAACCATTTACAAAGGACTTCTAGGTAATGTTCAGTATGTAGGCAATGAATACAATAAAGCTTCAACATTTGGTAATACCCTTTAATATGTATTTTTGTATTTTTCAAGCAAAGTACTCTTATTTACATAAATGTGTATCAATTAAAACAGCCTGGTACCAATATCCAAAAATGTTTGTTTTTAAAAATATGAATGCAGGTATTTCAGTCACTACAGTCTCAGGGGTCCTCAATCTTTTTAAATAGGGGGCCAGTTCACTGTCCCTCAGAAGGGACCATTGAAGGGCTGGACTGCAAGCCTGGGATGAGTTGGCTGCGAAGCAGGACAAGCAGCAGCGGCAAAAATACCCGGTGGGCTGCATGTGGCCCACGGCCATAGTTTGAGGACCCCTGGTCTAGATATTCTAAGCCAAATGAATAAAAATACAGTTGAACCAATGTAGTTGACCACCTCCCTACATTGACTAACTCCTTAAGGTAACCTAATTTTCATAGACCAGACAGGCACCACATGTACGTATCAGTACAGTGGCCTAGTTCCTTATGTTGACCACCACCTCAATATGTTGACCAGTTTGTTAAAGTCCCTTGTGTGATAAACTTACAGAGGTTCTACTGTATTGATATATTATATTTTTAAGCATTATTTAATTTTTCTGTTTTTGACTATAAAACACTATTTCTAACTAAATATGCCCAATATACCATCACTTTTGAGAACTGCCCTCTTCTAAGTAGGGTATAAATACAGAGTTGTCCTTTAGTATATGGGGGAGACTGGTTCCACAGCCATCTGAATATATCCAAATTTGTGCATACTTAGTCCCACCATCAGCCCAGGGAACCTGCCTATACGAAAAGTCCACTCGCCATGCGAGTGGGTTTCATATCCAGCAGATAACTGTATTTTCAAGCCAAGTTGGTTGGAAAAAATGTGTAAGTGGAGCCATGTAGTTCAAACTCATGTTGTTTAAGGGTCAACTGTCTACTGAAAGGTAATTTCTACTACATTCTCTATGGAGTAACTTTGAGTTTAAGAAAGGGTAGGATGGTGTTTACAAACGAAGTTGGGCCAGACTGGCTCAGTGGCACGTTACTTGGTCTCTCTGGGCCCTGGTTGTCTCATCTGTAAGATGAGGATGGTAGTAGTGCCCATGTCATCAGACTGCTGTGAAGAGTAAACGAGGTCCATAGGAAAGTGTCGGTGCAAAGCCCAGCAAATGGCAAATGTTACTTCTCAGTGATTGTGGTATATGATTTTTTTTTTTCCTATCCCAAATTCAGATTTGGAGTTTGTAGTGGTTTTAAAAAATTTCCCGTTTAAATTTTAGGTCAGAAATTATAATGGGCTCTGCTTGGGCTATCTTAAGGAACTCAGTAATAATAGTATTGTTGTGAAGTAAATAAGTTGTGTCTCCTTGTGGCTGTCCAAGTGGGTTTCACGTCTGACACCAACAAACCAGTACAAGTGTTCTTTTGTACAGGCCATGTCACTAAACTAAAAGCCATTTGCATTTGTTCTTTATTTTGTTGGGCTAGAAATCTATATTGATTTAAAGTTGAAAAAGCATAACTAAGGGTTTCTAAATGAAATGATCCCCCCACCTTCCCCACCTTCCCCACCCCCCGTTCACAGCTTTTAGTCAAACATTTTCTGTTTCAGGCTGTGTTAAGTCTTGAACAGTTATTTAAGTGCATAGAGTATGTATATGTGTTAACATTTTCTTTCTTTTTTTTTTTTAATGATTTGTAGGACAACCCTGATGCTGTAGGTCTGTTTTACTTTTTGTAATGAGATTTAATTATGTGATGAATTGTAATTTCTAAAGATCTTTAATATGCAGTTTTCAATTGTAGTTAACTGAATATAAAGTAATTGCAATAAGGAAACTTTTTTCCAAGTTTTTTCTTTTCTAGCTTTTACAACAAGCTTTCTTGAGGAGCTTTCAACTACAGTAAGTTTTATTCAGTATGTGGAAATAATGTTGATGTAATACTCCAGGTTTTTTTTTTTTTCCGCAACCCACTAATGTAATTCCTGGAGTTATTACCCATCTTTAGGAAATTAGAGAATTGGACAGAGACATTCTAGAAATACAATGTGCAATTATCTCATTCACAAATCTTCAGTGATGATAAAGGAAAAGAGAAAATAAGGTTCGTTGAAATAAGACTTTCTTCCTCTTCTTTGCGCTGTAAGGTAAGTCAGGTGAGAGCAGAGTTCGATTGTTCCATTTCACGTCATTTTCCTAGCATTTCTTTGGCCTTAAAGGTACAGCTGGCTTGGCGCCTGTGGCTCAAGTAGCTAAGGCGCCAGCCACATACACCTAAGGTGGGGGGTTCAAACCCCCAGCCTGGGCCCGCCAAACAGCAATGATGGCTGCAACCAAAGAATGGCCGGGCCTTGTGGCGGGCGCCTGTAGTCCCAGCTACTTGGGAGGCTGAGGCAGGAGACTCACTTGAGCCCAGGAGTTGGAGGTTGCTGTGAGCGTGATGCCATGGCACTCTACCCAGGGGGACAGCTTGAGGCTCCGTCTCAAAAAAAAAAAACCCACATTTGGCTTTTGCTAAGAGTTCAATGAGGAAAGGGTCTGACTGGAAGCATCTTATAGGTCAAAAGGGAAGGCCCAATTTAGAAAGATGAGAACCTCTATGAACACTGCTCAGAGATGACATTTCACTTGCCCTCAGCAGTGGGCAGGAACACTGTGGGTCCCTGAGCCCATCGGTATTACTTATGGCTAGAGATGTTCTGGAGTGGAGGGCAAGCCAAAAAGCGGCAGCCAGGTGAGGTTGTATATATGCCAGTGCCTCCTGTACAGATGCCCAGCCTTGGCCTACCTGCAGTGCAGCCCTCCCAGGGGACAGAGGATAAGTTAGAGTTAATATAGAAGATCCGGTCAGACATTCTCTCTCAGACAACCAAACAGTTTGGTATCTCGTAGAGAAATGATAGGGAACTTTCCCTAAGGGCACCACATTTCCATAGCTACCCTACCATGGAAACTGAGAAGGCCTGTGAGGTCATCACTACCTGGTGAGGTCATCACTATCCAGTGAGGTCGTCACTACCCAGTGAGGTCGTCACTACCCGGTGAGGTCACATAAGCAACCTGTGAGTAGAGGGGCAGGCTTCGGGGCCCTTAGAGTTTTGGGAAGGAGAGTAGAGCAGAGGAAGAGAGAAATCCTGCCTGGACCCTCCCACATCTGGCCTCCCCACCAATGCCCTAGTCAAGTACTACCCTCCCTGTGAAGCCCACCTACGGGCTGGCAGAGACAGCCCCAGTGACCCCAGGAGGGCAAGAGACACCCAAGATTCTGCATGTCCTTTCTTCCTGACAGCGCTTGGTTTAGAGTAAAGCCTCACTTCCAGAATCACCCAATCTCAGCTCAAATCCCATAATAAGTTCTTTCTAATAAAGCGCTTACTAAATGACTCCATGGTTCCCCGTGGTATATACTCTCCCAAGTCACAAGGAGTAATAAACACAACTTTTTCAACAAGTGTGTCCTGGTGGCATTTGGCCGGAGAACAATGACAGGCTAAACACAAAGAATAGTAACTGATCTCCCCTTCTTCCTGGACATGTGAGCAGAAGGTTAAACATCTACATTAGCAGCCTTTGAAATCTCCAGCTGGGCAACATTGGTCTAGAAGTGCCCCATAGTCATCTGTGTTGAGAAGGTGGAGAAAATGTCAGGTTGAGAATATGAGATGAGGTTAATGGGACCAGGGGTTAGGGAACAGACGCCAAGCAAAGGGGGCCAGGAGAGAGGCAAAAGATTGAGGTCTCAAGGCCAAGCAGAATGCCTCAGAGTGGCTGGGACTGGCTGTGGCTGTGTTGGTCAGGGGAAAGGGTGTGCTATTTTAGAACATTCAATGGATAACCAACTCATATCTAGTGTTTTCACAGCGCTTTCACATCCACAGTTTATAAAGCTCATGCAGATAATTTATAGATGAGGAGAGTGGAGCTCAGAAAGGATATGTGACTTATTCAAGGTCTCTCTGCCAATAAGAGGTGGAAGCAGGATCTCAACCTCAGTGTAATTGACTTCAAATCCCACATGACTTTGTCCCTTTTACTCTACCAGTTTGGCCAGTAGGAGCTGCTGGCTGCATCTTCAAAGAACACAAAACAGAAAGCTGGGAAGCCAGAAGCCAGCGGTAAAAAGAAATTTCTTCTGCAGGGTCATTCAGATGGTGTTAATTGTTCTCCGAAGCCCCTTGGGTACCAGATCCTTTTCTTCTCTCCTCCCTCTTACAAGCAGCGAAAGACAGTTAAAAACACTAAGCCCTAAAACTAGGGGTGAAGGAAGGGAGCCAGAGCCTCAGAGCACAGCCCCCTGAAATAACAACTGGAGGCGGCTCCCATAGAGTCACATCGTCCCTGTGACTCATGCTGTCGGCTCTTCCTTAGTTTGTGGAAATGACACAATCAGGATGCCGGTCAGCCAGGTTGCTGGAAATGAGCACTGCTGTCTCTAGGAGCCATCCAGACCTACCTCACTGTTGGGAAGTCCCCTTGGCTGTCACTGCATGGATCCCTTAGTCCCTGGATGCCTGGACTGAGTGAAGAAAAGGAATCCTAATGTCCTATAGGAATAGCTCAGAGTGATTGACCAGCAGCCTTCCATTCTTAGCACTTGGCTCTCCAGAGTCTGAGAGTGGGGAACAGGGAGGGAGTGGCCCGTGATTTCTAAGCATGGGGCATATGACTGTGGGGCAGGGGCTGTTCCTCAGGCTGCCAGAGCCTCTGAGGTCCTGTCCCAGAGCTACACGTTGGCACCTCTCCTTACTGTCTAACCCGTCCATTCTCACTCAGCTGAGGTCAGGGCTGGCTAGCTGATAGATGAGAATTCCTTTGGGATTTTCCTCCTAAGGGAAACTTCTTTCCTCCTAAGGGAAACTTATACCATCTTTCTGACTTGTAGAGATTTGCATTAAATCAAGTTTGCATTGAAAAATTAGGCTCGGGGCCTGTGGCTCAAGTGGCCAAGGTGCCAGCCACATACACCTAAGGTGGTGGGTTCGACTCCCCAGCCCGGGCCCGCCAAACAACAATGATGGCTGCAACCAAAAAATGGCCAGGTGTTATGGCAGGCACCTGTAGTCCCAGCTACTTGGGAGGCTGAGGCAGGAGACTCGCTTGAGCCCAGGAGTTAGAGGTTGCTGTGAGCTGTGATGCCATGGCACTCTACCCAGGG
>CAUYTI010041778.1:0-14073 GCA_963575145.1 Galago senegalensis
CAGGCGCCCGCCACAACGCCCGGCTATTTTTTGGTTGCAGCCGTCATTGTTGTTTGGCGGGTCCGGGCTGGGGATTCGAACCCGCCACCTTAGGTGTACGTGGCTGGCGCCTTAGCCGGTTGAGCTATAGGCGCCGAGCCGCAGTGGGTACTTCTTACTTGTGCCAGCCCTGTACTCAGTACTTGTGGTAATTGCATCTCTATTTTTCAGGGGGGTAGTCTTCTCTGACTTCCCTATTTTCTCCATGTCCTTCTGGAGGGGATGGGCCTAACCCTTTCCTACAGGGGCTCTATATAGCCAGGTTTAGCTAATCTGGTTATCGTGAATGGCTTAGCTAGGGGCATGTGGCCTAAATTGGTCCCATAAAAGTCAACCCTGGGACTTTGGTCAGAACTATTGGGATGCAGCCCCTGCTTTCTTGAGGGCAGATGTGAGCTAGGAACGGTTCCTCAGGCCACTATGTGGAAAGAAGTATATGAGAGTGAAGTTATCACAGAGGGAAGGAAGCAAATGCTCAGAGAGTAGAGAGAACTGAGGTGGTCTGAGCACTCAGGTGCAGCTATGTGTAAAGTGAAGCACCACTCCAGCCCTTTTGGATTATGTGATCAAGGATCAGTTATGTTTCCTTGGTTTACTTCAGGTTTTTTTTTGTCTTGTTTTTGGCCACTTGCATATGAAAAAGGCAGGCTTCTGAAGATTCCTTTTCCTAGTAGGGAAAACATTCTCTGCTGTTTTTCAGCTAACTTTAGGGTTTCCAGAGAGGTTTGGGGGAGAAAATGGAAAGTGAAAATGTGGGGAGAGTCCCTTGCAGCCTCATGGTTCAATGAACTCCCTGCTAATTATACCACAGAGTTTGGGAGCACATCCCCTTTCATTAAACTTTTAGAGGAATCTTGGATGGATAGGACAGAAATTACACCAGTGAACCCCAGAGAGCTTGGTGTGTGCCAGGCATTGTGCTCTGGGACTTACTGAATAATGACGTTTTGGTCACACAGTAGACCTCATGTAAATTGGTGGCCCCCTAAGATTATATTAAATTATGGCCAGGCATGGTGGCTCAGGTCTATAATCCTAGCACCCTGGGAAACTGAGATTGGTGGATTGCTTGGACTCAGGAGTTCAAGACCAGCCTGAGGAAGAGTGAGACCTGTCTCTTTTAAAAATAGAAGAAAAACAAAACTAGCCAGTGAGGTGGTTCAGGCCTGTAGTCCCAGCTACTTGAGAGGCTGAGGCAAGGGGATCCCTTGAGCCAGAGAGTTTGAAGTTGCTGTGAGCTATGACGATGCCACGGCACTTTACTGAGGGCAACAGAGTGAGACTCATGTCTCAAAAAAAAAAAAAAAAAATTAAATTCCATGGATGTTGGTAGGGCAGTGAATTATTCATGTATTTGTGGTGCTGCTGGTACTATGAAAGTACCTATAGCACATACAGTTATGTTCAGTATATACTACTTGATAATAAATGACTGTTACTGGTTTATGTATGTTCTACATTTTGCTTTTCATTATTATTTTAGTGTATGCTCTTGCTCAAAAAAAGTTAACTGTAAAACAGCCTCAGGTCCTTCAGGAGTTACTCTAGAAGAAGGCATTGTTATAGGAGATGACAGGTCCATGAATGTTATTGCCCATAAAGACCTCCCAGTAGGACAAGATATAGAGGTGGAAGTCAGTGACATTGATGATCCTAACCGTCTGTAGGCCTAGGCTAATGTGTTTGTGTCTTAGTTTTTAACAAAGTTTAAAAAGTTAAAAAAAAATTAAATAGAACAAAAGCTTATAGTATAAGGATATAAAGAAAATATTTTTGTACAGATTTACAATGTGTTTGTGTTTTAAACTAAGTATTGTTATAAGAGAATCCAAAAGTTAAAGGTTTTTTTTTTTTTGAGACAAAGTTTCACTATGTCACCCTTAGTAGAGTGCTATGGTGTCACAGCTTACAGCAACCTCAAACTCTTGGGCTTAAGCAATTCCCTTACTTCAGCCTCCCCAGTAGCTGGGACTACAGGCCCTGCCACAACTCCTGGTTATTTTTTGGTTGCAGTTGTCATTGTTGCTTTACCTGGCCAGGGCGGGGTTTAAACCCACCAGCCCTGGTGTATGTGACCAGTGCCCTACCCACTGAGCTACGGGCACCACCAAAAGTTAAAAAGTTTTTAAGATAAAAAGGTTAAAAAAAAAAGATAAAAAGGTTACAGTAAGCTTAAGTTAATTTATTACTTAAGAAACAAAAATAATTTTTAATTAAGTGTAGTGTAAGCCTTCACATTCTCTCACCACTTACTGACTGACCCAGAGCAACTTCCAGTCCTGCAAGCTTCATTCACGGGAAGTACCCTATACAAGTGTGCTGTTTTTTTTTCCCCTACTGTATTTCTTATTGTACCTTTCCTGTGTTTAGATCCACAAATGCTTAGCATTGTGTTACATCTGTTGCCAGTATTCAATACAGTTAACTGCTATTCAGGTTGTAGTATGTGAGCTATAACATCTAACCTTGGTGTGTGTGTAGTAGGCTATCCCATTTATATTTAAGTTCACTAGTGATGTTAGCATGACAATGAAATTACCTGAGGCATTTCTCAGAAGTATCCCCTGGGTAAGCGCTGCGTGACTGCACATGCATCATCTAGAATTATTACTTGCATCAACTTTGGACTGGACATGTAGAAATCAAGGCTTTCTGGCTTGGTCAAATGACCTGTTCAACGTTTCCCAATTTTCAAGAGACAGAGGCGGAACTTGAGAATTTCTTTATCTGGAACCTTCCAGAGATCTTGTCTCCTGATCTCCACCCGGTAAATATTAGACGCAGTGCTGAGGTTTTGTTCAGATTATTTCATCGAGTCCTCAAGTTATAGAGAAAACAGGCCCTAGAAGACCTGATATTAATCATGCGAGGGTTAGTGAAGATGCAGAACTTGAATTCAGGTTTTCCATTAAGTCTGGCTCTCCCCGGGACATGGGCATTCACTGTGCCACCTACCCTTGTGCACGTGGTGCACAACTCCACGATGGGGATCTCATAAGTTTAGTGGTATCCTTTTCCAGGCACTTCTTAGGGGTAAGTCTGTCCTGGCCCAGAGCTTCGCCCCCCAGACCCGCCCTTCGGGCGAAGCAAAGAGGTAGTGTAGGGGGGGCCGGGGTGGTCCGCAGTGCGGCAGGCGGCCGTGTAGAGAAGGGAAGTGCAAGCTCTCCCTCCAGGTCTCACGGACGCGGTGGGGGTGGGCGCAAAGCCGGGAAGAGCCGCCAGCTCCAGAGGGCGCAAGGCGGAACGCGCGGGGAAGGGGCGCGGCGACGGCGTGCGTGCGCGGGACTAGTGTGAAGCCGCGGGGACGCGCGTGCGCGCTTGGGGGGCCGTGTGGCTGGCCGCGGCGGCGCGCGGCACGGCGGGAACATGGCGCGCGGCTCCGGCGCGCGCGCCTAGCTGGCGGGACCGTTAGCTCCTGGCTGACGCGGCCCGGGCCCCGTGGGGATGGAGCAGTCGCCGCCGCCGGCTCCTGAGCCGACCCAAGGGTTGACCCCGGCGCGGAGCCGCAGGCGGCGTGAGCCCGAGTCGCCGCCGGCGCCGGCGCCGGTGAGTGCGTGAGAGGCTCGGGCCGGGAGACTTTCTTTGTGAAACTCCGTCGGTGTGAGCCGGGCCGGGCCTCAGCTGCTGAGGAGCTCCCGGAAGCCGCCTCGCGGTCCGGGTTCGAGCCTGCTGCGAGCCGTTAGGCAGCGAGACCCGGTCCGCTGCCTCCTTGCCTCAGTTGCTGAGGGAGTGTGTGTGTACGCGTGCGCGCGAGAGAGATTGGGGGGGGGAGGGCTTTATACAGTCGGCGCCTAATGTGGGATGCGCCTCCTCTTGGCCCCCGCCCCTTTAGGATGGGCCCTGGGGACCCGGCCCCCAAGCGTGGCATCTACCGGGAGAAAGGTGATGGCACAGCCTGGGAGGCTTAGGTGCCACCAGTCGTAGGTGGAGCTTGTAAAAAGCGAGCTGTCCGTCCCCGGGAGGGAGCAAGTCTGTTGGTGGCTTGTAAAGCTTTCCATCCACCTCGGCTTCACTGTGTGTTTGGGCTGCCAGGGTGAAGAAGGCTGAAAGAAATGGACTTTGGAGGTGGGGCTCCCGCTGCATGGGATGGATGGCCCTCAGTTGTGGACTCTAGAGCTTTTTTCTTTTTCAGGCTCCCAAACAGCTAGGACGCAGGAGTAATCCAGAGTATTTACTTATTTTTTTAAGAGACAGAGTCACTTTGTCGCCCTTGGTAGAGTGCCATAGCATCACAGCTCACAGCAACCTCCAGCTATTGGGCTTAGGCGATTAGCTGGGACTACAGGCGCTCGCCACAACGCCCGGATATTTTTTTTGCAGTTTGGCCGGGGCCGGGCTCAAACCCCCCACCCTCGGTATATGGGGCCGGCGCCCTACCCACTGAGCCACGGGTGCCGCCCAATTAAACATATAGGCTTCATACCCTTAACGAAGTCCACAGACTCTGGCTCTCCAAGTCAGGGAAGCAGATTTTTATTTTTATTTTTTTAACAACCTGAAGTTGTTATGAGCAGGGGAGTTTGGCAAGCGTTCTAGAGAGTAAGCTGTTTGAGAGCAGGGACCTGTTTTTTCATACTTCGCAGAGGCATCCAAGTACCACGTGGGAGATGATTGGTAAATGTTTGAAGGAGACTAAATGTCTAGTGAGTGTGCAAAATAGGAGTTCTTGAGATATTTTCAAGAGCTTGAGGTTAATTTCTCTGTCAGATTTACTGTATATTGTGTGATTTTTCTCTGCTCCGAACTTTTGTGGCTGTTTAAAGTGCCATGTTTTCAGTATGTTCTAGGTGAAAGTATGCTGCTTAGTATAAACCAACAACTGTGTCTGCCCTAGCTAGATTAAAATTAATTCTGAAACAAAATTGTGAATAAAAGTGCTTATTTCCTTCTCTTCATCATTTGGGAACACCAGATGTAGAGGATTTTGTTTGCCTTTGAGGCAGGTAAATATTTACATTTTCATGAAAGGATTTTTTTTTTTTTTTTGAGACTGTGTCTTACTTTGTTGCCCTGGGTAGAGTTCCCTGGCATCATATCTCACTAACCTTAAACTCTTGGGCTCAGGTGATCCTCAGCCTCCTGAGTAGGTAGGTCTATAGGAGCCAGCCACCACTTTTGTTTGTTTTTAGAGAGGGGTCTTCCTCTTGTTCAGGCTGGTCTGGAACTCCTCTGACAGCAACACCCGCCTTGGCTTTCTAAAGAGCTATGAAAGCAAATCTTAATTACTGTTTACTCAGGAAAGTTGGCAATTTGCTTAAACCTGAGCATTGGCAGTCTTTATGGGATATTTTGAAATTGCAAAAGTGAGATTTATGATTAGTCGAGAGCCAATGCTAAAATAGAATGGTTTTAAAATTGTTTAATATTTTAGGGTTTTTTTTCCCATTAAGTTAAATTTCATTTAGTTGGTTTCATTTCAGTAGGATTTGTTGTTCACTGGACAAAATGCAGAGGGTGCCAAAAACATACACACGCACTCTAAGCAATGTTATCTATATTACTTCTTGAAGTTGAATTAAAGGTCCTGCTGCTAGTTAAGTGTACCTAGACATCTTACACATAACCATTTACCTGTAATTTGTATACCTTAAAAAAATGATCAATTTTACTTTCAACAAGATTGCTTAAATTGTGTATACCTGTTTTTGGCACGCCTGGTATGCATGTGTATGAAGACCAGACTTTTAGAATTGAGATTGCATTTGAAGAAGAAAAATTAGGCACGTTAGTCTCTTGATGTGTTTTGGGCTTTTTTTTTTTGAGACAGAGTCTTACTCTGACACCGTTAGTACAGTGCCATGGTATCATAGCTCATAGCAACCTCCATCTCTTGGGATCAAGTCATTCTCTTGCCTCAGCCTCCCAAGTAGCTGGGACTACAGGTGCCTGCCACAATGCCTGGCTGTTTTTTTAGAGGCGAGGTCTTGCTCTTGCTTGGGCTGATCTCCAACCTGTGAGCTCAGAGCAGTCCACCCGTCTTGGCCTCCCAGAGTGCTAGCATGCTAGGATTACAGGTGTGAGCCACTGGGCCTGGCCTACAATGTGATGTTTCTGAAAGGTATGCAGATATGTCTTTTAAAAAAACAATTGAGATAAATAAAGATAAATGAGAAATTAACCTATGAAATTAACCCCTTTAGTGTGGTGGGGTGTAACCATGTAAGCAGGTATCAGTACTTCATTCCCTTTTATTGCAGAATAATATTCTATTGAGTGGAACCATGTTTTGTTCATTCATCTGTTGATAGTCATGTGAGTTTCCCGCCAATTTTTGCCTGCAATGAATAATGCTGCCATGAATAACATATGTGTTCATTTTTCTTGGTTATACCTCTAGGAGTAGAAGCACTGGGTTTTGTGATAACTTCTGTTTAACCTTTTGAGCAACTGCCAAACTATTTTCTTTCTTTCTTTCTTTTTTTGTAGAGACAGAGTCTCAGTTTATTGCCCTTGCTAGAGTGCTGGGTGGTGTCATACAGCAAACAGCAACCTCCAACTCCTGGGCTTAGGCGATTCTCTTACCTTAGCCTCCTAAGTAGCTGGGACTATAGGCACCTGCCACAATGCCTGGCTATTTTTTTGTCGCAGTTTGACTGGGGCCGAGTTTGAACCTGCCACCCTTGGTATATGGGGCTGGTGCCCTACTCACTGAGCCGCAGGTGCTGCTCCCAAACTGTTTTCTAAGATGCTACCCAATTTTACATCTTTACTAGCAAAGTATGAAGGTTCCAGTTTTTCTGCTTCCTGGCCAGTTGTCTGTCTTTAAACTTTAACCATCTTAGTAGGTGTGGAGCGGTATTTCATTGTGGTTTTGATTTTCATTTCCCTGATGACTAATGATGTTGGACATGTTTTCTTGTGTTTATTTGCCATTTGTATATCTTCTTTGAATAAATGTCTATTCAAATCTTTTGTTCATTTTTTTGCCCATTTTTATATTGGGTCATTTGTCTTTATTATTGAGCTGTAGTTCTTTAAATATTCTGGATATTAAACCCTTATCAGATGTGATTTGCAAATATTTTTCCCATTTGTGGTTGTATTTTTACTTTTTTTGATTTTTCCTTTTCTTTTCTTTCTCCTTTCTTTTTTTATTCCTCCCCTCCCCTCTCCTTCCTTCCTCTCTCTTTCTTTCCCTTCCTTTCCCTTTTTTTTTTTTTTCACACAGATTATAGCTCTGTCACCCAGGCTGGAGTATAGTGGTAAGATGATAACTCTTCCCTATCCTCTTGCTTCAGCCACCCAAGTAACTAGGACTACCTGGCTAATTTTTTTTAGTTTTTGTAGAGAAAGGTCTTGCTACATTGCCCAGGCTGGTCTTCAATTCCTTGCCTCAAGCAATCTTCCCCTTCTTACCTCTCAAAGTGGGATTATAGGTGTTAGCCACTGCACTTGGCCTAATATTGTCCTTTGATACAAAAAAGTTTTTAATTTTGATAAAGTCCACTGTATGTGTTTTTTTCTTTTATTGCTCATGCTTTTGGTGTCATCTAAGAATATATTACCAAATCTAAGGAGATATGAAGTATGTTTTCTAACAGCTTTATGATTTCAGCCCTTGTTTGTAGACTGTTGATTCATTTTAGTTAATTTTTGTGTGTTGTGTGAGGTAGTGGGCCATATTCTTTCATATGTAGATATCTAGTTCTTCCAGCATTATGTATGGAAAAGATTGTTCTTTCCCCCCAACTGAATGGTTTCTCACCCTTTTTGAAAATCAATTGAGTGTATGTGATGTTTTATTTTTGGACTTACAATTCTATTCTCTTGATCTATATGTCTTCATGTAGTACTACTTTTGATTACTGTAGCTCAGTAATAGGTTTTCAAAGTAAGTCTACATTCTCTCTGTTTTTCTTTTTTCTTTTTTTTTTGACAAAACCTCAGTCAGTCACCCTGGGTTGAGTACTATGGAATTATAGCTCACAGCAACCTCAACTCCTGGGCTTAAGTGATCCTCTTGCCTTAGTTTCCCAAGTAGCTGGGAGTATAGGAGCCTGCCATAATGCATGGCTAGTTTTTCTCTTTTTAGTAGAGATGGGCTCTCCCTGTTGCTCACGCTAGTCTAGAACTCCTGGGTTCAAGCAATCCACTTGCCTCAGCCTCCCAAAGTGTCAGGGTTACAGGTGTGAGCCATTGAGCCTGGTCCTCTTTTTTTTTTTTATTAAATGATAGCCGTGTACATTAATGCAAACATGGGTTACAGTGTAGTGTTTTCATATACAATTTGAAATATTTTCATCAAACTGGTTAACGTAGACTTTATGTCATTTACTTAGTTATTGTGTTAAGACATTTATACTCTAGTTTTAGAAAGATTCACTTATACCCTTGTAAGACAAACCATAGAGGTGATCTTTCCAATCACCCTCTCTCCATCCATCCCCCCTTCTCTCCTCCTCCTCCCCCACTCTCCCCCATCCCCTCCCCATATTCTTGGGCTAGAATTAGATTGTAGCTTTCATTTGAGAACTACAAATTAGTTTCATAATAGGGCTGTGTACATTGGATACTTTCTCTTCCATTCTTGTGATACTTTGCTAAGAAGAACATTTTCCAGTTCTATCCATGTAAACATGAAGGAGGTAAAGTCTCCATCTTTCTTTATGGCTGCATAGTATTTCATGGTGTACATATATATACTACAGTTTATTGATCCATTCGTGGATCGACAGGCACTTGGGCTTCTTCCATGACCTAGCAATTATGAATTGGGCTGCAATAAACATTCTGATACAAATATCTTTATTGTAATGTGATTTTTGATCTTCTGGATATATACCTAATAGAATTGTAGGATCGAGTGGCAGGTCAATTTTTAGTTCTTTAAGTGTTCTCCAGACATCTTTCCAAAAGGAACATATTAGTTTGCATTCCCACCAGCAGTGTAGAAGTGTTCCCTTTTTTCCCACATCCAGGCCAGCATCTCTGGTTTTGGGATTTTGTGATATGGGCTAATCTTACTGGAGTTAGGTGATATCTCAAAGTAGTTTTAATTTGTGTTTCTCTAATGATTAAGGATGGTGAGCATTTTTTCATATATCTATAGGCCACACACCTATCTTCTTTGGTGAAATTTCTCTTCAAGTCCTTTGCCCACCCTGCGATGGGATCACTTGCTTTTTTTTTGCTAATGCGTTTGAGTTCTCTATGGATTCTGGTTATTAAACCTTTGTTGGAGACATAGCCTACAAATATTTTCTCCCACTCTGAGGGCTGTCTGCTTGCTTTACTTACTGTGTTCTTGGCTGTGCAGAAGCTCTTTATTTTGATCAGGTCCCAATAGTGTATTTAAGTCTTCAATCCAATGATAGTTAATGGCGAAAGGTGTGGATCCAGTTTCAGTCTTCTACAAGTTGCCAGCCAGTTCACCCAGGACCATTTGTTAAATTGGGAATCTTTTTCCCAGTCAGTGTTTTAATTGGTTTGTCAAAGATGAGGTAACGGTAGGTAGCTGGATTCATCTGTTGGCTTTCTATTCTGTTCCATACATCTACCTCTCTGTTTTTGTGCCAGTACCATGCTGTTTTAATCCCTATCGATTTATAGTATAGTCTGAGGTCTGGTAGCAGGATTCCTCCTGCTTTGTTTTTATTCCTGAGTAATGTCTTGGCTATTCGAGGTTTTTCTGATTCCATATAAAACAAAGTATTATTTTTTCAAGATCTTTTAAGTATGACAGTGGGGCTTTAATGGGGATTTCTTTTTGTTTTTTTTAAAGACAAGAACAGAAATTTGATCAACTTAAAATTTCTGCAAAAAAGATAACTGGGGCTCGGTGCCTATAGCTCAACCGGCTAAGGCGCCAGCCACGTACACCTAAGGTGGCGGGTTCGAATCCCCAGCCCGGACCCGCCAAACAACAATGACGGCTGCAACCAAAAAAATAGCCGGGCGTTGTGGCGGATGCCTGTGGTCCCAGCTCCTTGGGAGGCGGAGGCAAGAGACTCGCTTGAGCCCAGGAGTTGGAGGTTGCTATGAGCTGTGATGCCATGGCACTCTACCTAGGGGGACAGCTTGAGGCTCTGTCTCAAAAAAAAAAAAAAAAAAAAAAGATAACTGGAATTTTTATAATGATTATGTTTAATCTTTTGATGATGTTTTGTAGTTTTCAGCATGCACGTCTTACAATTAAAATTATCTTTTGTAAGTATTTTATTCTATTTGATGCTATTGTACATGGAATTTAAAAGTTTTATTTCATATTCATTGCTAGAAATTGTTGATTTTTTTATATGTTGTTTGACTTCATTAGTTAGTGTTTGTCTATTCTAATTTTTTCTTTTAAAATTTATCCCCCACAGGGGTGGCACCTATGGCTCAGTGGGTAGGGTGCTGGCCCCACATATGGAGGGTGGCAGGTTTGAACCTGGCCCCTGCCATACTGCAACAAAAAATAGCTGGGTATTGTGGCAGGTGCCTGTACTCCCACCTCCTTGGGAGGCTGAGGCAAGAGAATCACCTAAGCCCAGGAGTTGGAGGTTGCTGTGAGCTGTGATGCCATGACACTACTGAGGGCGACAAAATGAGACTCTGTCTCTGAACAACAACAAACAAAATTACCCCCCACAGGTGGCTCCTGTGGCTCAGTGGGTAGGGCACCAGCCACAAACACCAAAGCTGGTGGGTTTGAACCCTGCCTGGGCCAGTTAAAGCCACAGTAACAATTGCAACAACAACAGAATAGGCGGGCATTGTGGTGGGTGCCTGTAGTCCCAGCTACCTGGGAGGCTGAGGCAAGAGAATTGCTTAAGCCCAAGAGTTTGAGGTTGCTGTGAGCTGTGATGCCACAGTACTCTACCCCAGGTGACAGTTTGAGACTCTGTCTCAAAAAAATCTTTATATATATAAAAAAAAAATTTACCCTCCCCCCACAATTAATGAAGAGTAGTCTTTGAAAGTTTAAGTATGGACTTTAATTCAGATCTAGGTTCATATATATATGTTTTGGCTCCACTACTTACTAATTATATGAGCTTTGACAACTCTTAACTTTTGTATTTCATTGTTCTCATATTATAACTGACAGTAGTATTCATCTCAAAGAATTGTTAAAGAGAATGCAAATATTTAGAACAATGCCTCCATGTGGTAGAGATTTGATATTTGTTGTTTATCTTCTATTAATTAACTCCAGTTAAAAGCAAGCTAAAAACCAAAAAGGAAACAAAACTAAAAATAACCAAAACCAAGAAAAACAAAACACTCTCAAACTGCAGACTATTAAAAAACAAACAAACCACAAACCATAAAGAAAAAAACCACAGAAACCCCAGACTTTCTTCCTGTCCCTGTCACTTTTCTGTAGCCTAAGAAATCAGTGTGAGTGCTGGAGGAACAGTGAAAGAAGATGTCTTTTATACTGCATAATTGTGTTGTGAAAGCTTGCACAATCTAGGCTGCTATGTAGAATGTTTGAAAATGTTATTTTAAACTATTATTAAAAATAATAAAAGTGTGATTCAAAGCTGTTTATTTTTATCTCATGGTTTTTATTTAGTGTGCTCTTCTTTCACTGCTTTTCTCCTTTGAAGCAATATTTTTTCATTAAAATTGGTGATTGTAATTATTGCCTCCTTTGAATAATTGCTATTTAAAAAAAAACTGTGTTAGAATACCTAATATTTGAACTTCAACTTACTACTTTCACTGTCTAATAGTTGTGTTTGTGTTGATGTGTGGTGGTGTCTTGCTGAGTGGCATTCATGGTGTCTCTTTAGGAGCAGGGATGGATTGTTATTTTGTAAGGGGAGAAACTAGCACAAGATGATACAAATGTGATGCTGTGAACAATTGTTGAATGTATATGCTCTACTAATATAAGAAAATTATTATTCTGTAACCATTTCAGTGATAAAAATTTACCTCCAAAATCACAAATATAATTAAATTTATAACCCCAACCCACAAATTGATAACCCACAGACATTTATATAAAAATTTTCTTTTTTTTAAGTAAAGTTGATCTTTATTTTAATGAAATCTTTTTATTGTTATAGAAACTGCGTGTGTGCATTGTATAAAATTAGAAAATGTGGCTCGATGCCTGTAGCACAGTGGTTACGGCGCCAGCCACATAACTGCAACAAAAAATAGCCAGGCGTTGTGGTGGGTACCTGTAGTCCCAGCTACTTGAGAGGCTGAGGCAAGAGAATTGCTTAAGCCCAAGAGTTTGAGGTTGCTGTGAGCTGTGACGCCATGACACTCTACCGAGGGTGATGTTGTGAGACACTATCTCAAAAAAAAAAAAAAAAAAAAAAGAATGTAAGACAAGCAAACTTCCCTCCCCTAATGCCCCACAACCTTACAGATGCCCTGTGATTACTACTACCAATACCTTGATACATCTTTCTGGAACTTTTTCTATGCATCTTTCTATTTGTTTAACAAAATGTATACATATATACACAAAAGTATATAGATATTTTACCTAAAATAAGATCAAACTGTACAAAATTGTCTTTACTTTTTATATTTAAAATCAGCTTTATTTAGATATGCTTTACATACAATCAAATTTACTAAATTTAAGTGTATAGTTCTATGACCCCTGACAGGTACATACAGTTGTATAATCACTTTTAGTAAGTAGAAGTAATAGAAGATTTCTTCATTCCATATACTAGTTGATAGGTATTTGAGTTTTAAGTTTTTGGTGATTGTGAATAGAGTTGGTAGGAACATTCATATGCAAATTTTTTTGGTTGGGGAAGGTAAGGTAAGTAGATTACTGGTTTGTGCTAGTTTGTGTGGTGAACATATGAGATGTAACAAGTTTGCATACTTTATGTGTTTACGTTGGCAGCACTGTACAAACTACTCAGTAAGTTTCATAACCTTGCTCTATCAATGTCTAATAGTTGTGTTTGTGTTGATGTGTAGTGGTGTCTTGCTGAGTGGCATTCATTGTTGTGTGTTTTTGTGTGCTATCTTGAGAATGTCGGAGCTTGAATTAGATCAATGAACAAACATCTGTAAGTTTCTTGTTAAATTTGGCAAGAGTGGAAGTGAAATCAGGGATATGTTAGTCCAAGTTTTATTTATTTATTTTTTTGACAGAGTCTCATTGTGTTGCCCTCTGTAGACTACCACGGCATCACAGCTCACAGAACCTCAAACTTCTGGGCTCAAGTGATTCTCTTGCCTCAGCTTCCTCAGTAGCTGGGACCACAGGTGCCTGCCATGACACCCGGCTATGTTTTTTTTTTTTGGTTGCAGTAATTAGTTGTTTAGCAGGCTGGGGCTGGGCTCAAATCTGCCACCTTCGGTGTATGTGGCTGGTGCCCTATTCACTGTGCTATGGGCGCTGAGCCTGTTAGCCCAAGTTTATAGGGATAAGGCATGAATGTACACAGTGTACAGGCAGTGTACAAATGGATTAAATATTTTTCTGACTGGAGAAATGAACTGTCCAAGACACATCATTGATGAAGAGACGTCAGAGCAGCCAGTAAAGAGCAAAACTGAAGAAAACATCGCAAAAATTTGTCAAATTGTACATCAGTGTTATTGGTTAACTGTGAGAAGCATAGCAGATGAAGTAAACATCAATAGAGAAACAGGGAAATTTTTTTTTTTTAGACAGAGCCTCAAGTTGTCACCCTGGGTAGAGTGCTGTGGGTTCACAGCAACCTCCAACTCTTGGGCTCAAGCGATTCTCCTGCCTTAGCCTCCCAAGTAGCTGGGATTACAGGCGCCCGCCACAATGCCCAGCTGTTTTTTGGTTACAGCTGTTATTGTTGTTTGGCAGGCCCAGGCTGGATTCGAACCTGCCAGCTCAGGTGTATGTGTCTGGCACCAAGACGAAACAGGAAAATCTTTTTTTTTTTTTTTTTGAGACAGAGCCTCAAGCTGTCCCCCTGGGTAGAGCGCTGTGGCATTATAGCTCACAGCAACCTCCAACTCCTGGGCTCAAGCGAGTCTCCTGTCTCCGCCTCCCAAGTAGCTGGGACGACAGGCACCCGCCACAACGCCCGGCTATTTTTTGGTTGCAGCCGTCGTTGTTTGGCGGGTCTGGGCTGGGGATTCAAACCC
>CAUYTI010041780.1:0-23135 GCA_963575145.1 Galago senegalensis
GGTTGCTTACATAAGAGACTGCTGGTTGATCTGATGAGTAGGTGTCATCCCAGAGTTTTCTGGTCCCTGGACTTGGACTGATTGGAGCAAGGGAATATTGGCCCAGATTGACAAGTACAACAGAAGGGGTGGAGTGTATAAACTGAATATTTTAGTCTGCATTAAAAAAACTTGACTTGAGTCAAGAATTCACTGTGTGGGCTCTTTAGAGTGACTACAAGAATCTAAGATACCAAAGAGTCAGAGTTGTGTAAAATCTGAAGTCTTAACTAATAGGGGTTTTAGGGAAAAAAGTTTTTCTATAAAAGAGTAATTTCTCCACTTGACATCTTCTCTAGGGGATATTTTGCAACACTAGATCCATGGTTAAATGTAAAAATAATAGCTATACGTTGTGATGTGCAACTGTATTCCCAGCTACTCAGGAGGCTGAGGTAAGTATACTGCCTAAGCCCAGGAGATGGATGTTGCTGTGAACTGCAAACACCACAGAACTTTACTCATTGTGATAAATAAACTATGTCTTTCTCTCTATTAAACAAAAAAGTTAAACTAAGTAGTACCTCCAATAGAAATGTTTTTCACCCTTTATTTATTGAGATAGACCATTGTTTTGTTGCCCTTAGTAGAGTACCTTGGTATCATAGCTCACAGCAAATTTCAAGTCTTCCTATCAAGCGAACCTATTCCCTCAGCTGGCATGTGAGCAGCCGGCATAACATGCGGCCACTTTTATTCTTCAGAGATCGGTACATTATTAGTGCTCAGGCTGGTCACCAATTCAGAAGTTCAGATCATCCAACTAACCAGGCCTCCCAAATTGCCAACATGAGAGGCATGAAAAACAATCCCTGGCCACAAATTCTATTTTGAAAAAGATTTCATTTTCAATGTCTGAATTGGTGGCTCACAATCAGAGTGGTGACTTCTAAAATTGTCCCAGCCAATCTGCAACAAATACTGATGGGCATTGAGCTGGGCACCTGTAGTTTAAGCTACTGGGGAGGCTGAGGAAAAAGAATTGCCTGATCCCAGGAGATCGAGGTTTATGTGAGTTGAGACAACACAGCATTCTACTGAAAGTGACAAAGTGAAACCCTGTCTTAAGAAAAAAAGAAAAAGAAACAGCATGCTAATTAAGTGTTTGTAGGCAGTTTTGCCATCTGGAATGCAACTTGAGTCTCATTGCTGTACAAAATCTCAATGTTGTGTCAGCATGGTGACTGGAATCTTAGCCATTGTTATAATTATTAAGGCAAAAATGCAAGAACATTTCTCTGTGTGTGGATGTAGAGCTAAGAATTATTCCGGATCAATCCCTTTCAGGACATCAATTGAAATGAGCAGGAACCTCCAGTTAGTATCTTTGACCAGAAACCTGGATCCCATGACATTGCAGGATGAAGTTACTATATGGTCACCATGGATGAAATCACAATGGGTGTTGCCCTGGGTTACCACATTAATGCTTAACCATATTCCTGCTAAACATGCATAGTTACTGTCCAGGTGTGTTGTTGTGTTCAAACTGTTACAAAAACTGGGTTTATTTTCTCCGGACTCAATTCCTTCTTCCTAAATTTTGTTATGTAAACCTTGGCCAAGGGATTCAACAACCCATCCTTTCCATTTCAAGTGATGGACTTGTAACCAAACGGAAGAGTTTATACATAGTACTGCACTGGGATATTATGGAACAAGAAATTGCACACAATTATTGAACAATGATTTGACTTATCTAAATGGAATGCCACACAATTTTCAGTTATACTTTTCTTGATGTCTTACTTCTTTCTCTAGAATAGTTTTCTATCATATGGTAAGTGTTAAACTGAAGGTTCCCTCTCAAAATCTAGTGAATTGCAGTGTCCAGTAGTGTCCTCCATACTTGTTGCTTGCTATTCTCTGGTCTAACTGATCAATGATGTAGAGGAAATCACTGAAGATAAAATGAACAGCATGAAAGGGAGACTGAGGCTCTATCAGTCACTCAGTAAGTACCTATCTTCATTGATCCTATTCTATACTCTAAAACATCCCATAAAAGTTTAAAATAATGAACAGTTGAGAAAGTGAAGTGAAATTTTGGGAACTGTTATAAAAATTTGAATTCTGCACAATTACTGCTGAGCACATAGACAATTGATAAAACTTGAGAACATTTTGCTTGGGACTAAACCACAAGGGCTCCAGGCTATCTGTTCTTTTAGCCCATTTCCTTAAACTAAAACTACCAAATATTGTGTCAATGAGGAGAATGGAACAAAGTACAATTGCCCACTGCCTCAACAAGTGGTCGTCCCCCCAGCTATAATACCCCCAGGCATTACCCTCCAGCACCTATCTTTTTGTGAACTATAGCTTTCATCTTTGAGCATGCCAGCAAACATTTCAGAGTAAGGAGATTCCATCATGGGGTCACATTCCTCAAGGAACATATGTGGCTAAAGTAGCACGTCTGAGAATGGGGGGGCTGTACCGCTTCATTTTCCCCTTTCTAATTATTGGCTCCTAATAATTATTTACCATAGGCAAAATCATGGCAGCATTCTGCTCACTCATTTATTTTTACCTGCAAACGTTTTGATGATTAAATATAGCACAAATTAAATTAGACAAAACAAGAACAGAGAATCGGCAGAGGTCCCAAAGAAAGTACGAATTTCATCAATCAGATTCAAGTGAGCAATATTTTCAGATATGCCTTCCAAGAAATAATCTTAATTCTTTTTAAATTTTTGCTGAAAATCTTTATACACTTGATGTTGTAACTCAATTATAACATCTGTTAAATTTTAATGATTAAACGAAAGTTTTCTGACTTTGGGAACAAGGTTTCATTATAAAAAACATGGGTTACACAATAAGAAGAAACATTTCAATCACACTTTAATTGGAACTGTTCTCTCAAATATACAATCAAAATTACTGTGTGTTATAAATCAGCCAATTCATTATATATTTCAGTATCAATTTGTTTTTGAGAAACCCATAGTTCCTAAGCATTTTTATGCAAATTAGACACAAATTTTTCAGTCTTTATGGATTCACTGGGGGCAATTCCAGTGGAAGCTGCAGAGTCTGTGATGGGTACAATACTGAACATTGCCTCTATCAGAAGACCAATAAACATCTTCATCCTCTTGTTCAGCTTCCGGTTTGGTCTAAACTCTCTAGGGTGGAAATTTCTGGGTACTCTTCCAACATTGTCATCATTTTCACAGAAAGCCAAATGCTGGTTCTGGCTTGACGTAAATAAACCCAATCTCAAGATCAATAAAATCTCATGGATACATTAAAACTTGTGAACATTTGACATTTGCCTACACAATGTATTTCTCCAGTGTCTTTATTCCAAATAATATTTCCAACTAACAAAACATAGGGAAGTTTTACACAAGCATAAGTAAAATGAGATTCTTGCTATTTGAAATGGAAGGTACGTTGAGAATAATGTTCAGGTTTATGTATATGCATACATTTTTATGCATGTAACACAAATAAAGCTGCTCCAATTTTCCCTAAATCACGTTGTGATTGATAGCTATAAATACCTGAGTGGGTGGTTCAAAACCACTTTCTTTCCACAAAAGCTAATTTGATGAAAAGTATTTTATATCAGTAGAATTTCTATGATAACTAAGGTAACTAGAACCAGGCCCTGAGTTTTCCATCATAGGCCAAAGTTTTCCAGTCAGTGATAGATCCAAATTTTGTTTGTCTCAACACATATGAATAGGAGCCTCAACTTTTGACCAATCTAATCCACAATATCAATAAACACATGCACTTACAATGAGGCAAATAAAACTATAATGCATGATGTGTTGAAATTAATTTAGTAAATGTCATTGTAGTTAGTAAATAAATTTGATGATGACAAGAATTATTTTTTAAGGTAGCCCACTGTTATAAAACAAAAGATACATAAAGAGGTTCCAGGCCTAGACATATAAATGCTTCTGTGACTCCAGTGGAATAATTGGAGAGGGATGTACCCTAATCTTCTGGACTCTAGGGAATATAGCTCCAATAATTATAATTGTGTTCTATACTTATCTGTGTATTAATTATGGCTATCAATGCAAGAAACAAGGATCAAGAGGTCATCAGATGTTTGCACCCAATGACGATTCTTATTACTTCCTGGCATAGCTGAGAGATTCATGTTATTGGAGAAGAGGAGCTCCATTTCCTTTGCAATTTCTAATTAAATCAGGGGATAAGTTGGTTTCTCTGTTTCTTCCGTAAAAGAGATGTCATCCTCATGGTCAGAGGATGAGCCTGGATCATCTGTGGTCTGCTGGTTGGCAAGTGCATGGTGTCATGTCACAGTTTGATGTGTTTGTTGGGGAACCAAAATTAATTGTTTCCTGTGAAGAGAAGAGCATACCCTCTACCCTACTGTACTACCACAGCAGGAAGCCATGCTCCTTTAAAATATCTTTTTTATAATCAGGTTAGCTAACAGATACAGCTGCCTGATTTATCCTAGTTTTGTAGCTGGAGTGTTACCTTTAGAATGCCAATTTTAAAAATTTAGATTAAATAGAGCTGAATGAATTTTATTCCTAGGGGTCATAAGATAACATATTCCTCCTTTCTTTTAAAAGAACATTTATTTTAATGTTTGTTTTGGGAGTTTAATATGTGCTTTTCCTGTACTGTTTCCTGAAATACCTGTAATGTGTTTAATATTATATGCTTTAAAAATTGCTGTCATTTATTGGAAATATATGCAGATCCATTATCAGTTTTTATTGTTTGAAGAAGGCCCATAATTGCAAAAGCTTATAATAAATGAGTGATTAGTGAATGAGCCTTTTCAGATGTAAAGGAAGATGTAAAAAAATAAAGGAAATAAGTATCAATTGAATGAAAAATATATTTATATTTGCATAATGCGTAAAATATAAAATAAATTTATATTCTGCATAATGTGTAATATTCATTTGTCAAATTTTATTTGGTTTTAAACCTCTAGGGTTTACAAATGGACAAGAGTGAGGAATTACAAATGTTTGACAAATAGAACGAGATCATATAATGTCTGTGGCTTCCATTTGAGTGAGGAAGCATTGTTATGTTGTGAAGCATGTTCCTCTTGGGCTCTTTGCATGATGTCAGTTAGTTTATCAGTAGAATCATTTCAAGCAGTTGAAGATTCACATAAATTAGAGTGGCCCATACATGGGTTATGGAAAGTGGCATATTTGTATTCCAAATTAATTTTTGAAGAGTGTCAAATAAATAAAAAAATTTTGATTGATAATCAGAAAATGGAGTAGCTTCTATATTTTCCATGGTATATGCTGAAAAAAATGGGACAAATAAAAATATTTAAATGGGTATCAGGAAAAAAATAGCAAATAATTCAGCTTTTTGTACTGATTTATAAAGAGATTGTTGAATTTTGTTAATATTATTGCAAACATATCCAGCTACTCCCTATTTTTTAGCATATGTAAAAAAAAACTTAAAAAAACTTAGCATTAGAAAGGGGAGTACATGATGTAATTTTGGGTAGTATCAAGGATGCTTTATTTAAAAATGAATATATTTATTTTGAGGTAAATAATTATCAATTATACCTAAATAATCAGATAATGCAATCTGCCAATCTTGAGACATAATGAAAGATTCAGATATTTGTTGTTAGTTAAGAGAACTATTATTTTTTCAGGGTCTTGTCCAACTAATTGACAGAAATGATAACATATCTTGATAATACTTTTAGAAATTTATTGGATGTAATTTAAAAGTGTATGAGTAGCTTTATGAGGTTAAAAAACACCATATCATCAAAGCACTTTGTTCAGTTAGTAAGGCAGTAGGAAAATGTTCAGAAGGAAACACATCGAGATAAATATTGTGATTTTCAACAACTCTATCTAATAGAGCATTTTGAATAGTAGCTCTTTCTCGGCTTCAGGGGTTAAAGTTCAAAGACTATTTATAGCTTAGCTTCCTTATAATATGCAACATAAATGAGTTAATGAATAAGTAAGGATACCTAGAGATGGACAAACACAATGTCTCCAAGTAATTTTTAAAAATCATTCATAATTCTTAAAGAATCTATTTGAATTTGAATGTTTGTGGAATTATTTTTTGTGCAGTAATTTTATATCCTAAATAATTCCAGGGATATCAAAGTTGAAATTTTTCATGGGCTACATGAAGGCAATATTCCTCAAACAAAAAACAAGCTAATTTTACAATATTATTAAGAAAATGCTGATCAGGATGAGCAAATAAATTGTCATCCAGGTAAGGATAATAAATGTCATCAGAGAACTGTAAAGTTAATTTTTGTAAAGGCTGTTGTACATACATTTGACACAGCTGGGGCTGTTTACCATGCCTTGAGGTAAAACATTACACTGGTATCTCAAAGTAGGGGATCTATTATTTCAACAAGGAATTGTAAAAGCAAATCTTTCAGAATCTTTATCCGTCAAAGGAATATTCAAATCAATCATTTCAGTGAACAATTACTATATTAAATCCTTTAGTAATTAATGAAGAATTAGGAATGCTTGGCTAAGGGGTTCCATAGGTTGAATTATAGAATATAATTTCCTTAAATCTGTTAACATTCTCCATTTTCCTGATTTATTTGTAAGCACAAAAATCAGAGTTTCATGTGCTAACAGATGTTTTAATGTGTCCTAATTTCAGTTATTCAGTAACTAGTGAATAGAAGGCTTCGATCTGAGGGCTTGTAATTTTTTTCTTGGAAGGGGCCAATGCTCAACCCATGTGGGTTTATCAGATTTCCAACTAAGAGATAGAATGTGGTGCTTAGCATTGGCTTGTAGGGAAAATGCTCCAGGAGAACAGGAAAACCTAGACTGAACTGGTCTTTGCCACATCTAACATCTTCCCTTGGTTCAGGAGGAGAAGGATGGAAAGAATCAAATACCATATCAAACATCATGTTTTTTATTGGAAGAAGGCATTTTAGGTATTGTTAACAACGCTCCCCACTGCTGAAAATGTCTCTGCCCCCATAAAGTGATAACAATAGGAGTAATATAAGGCCTTATTTTGGCTGGCTGGCCAACAGGCCCTTTACAAGATAAAGTTTCTGTAGTTTGCTCAATGTTATACATTGTTCCAAGGTCCACAAAAGTGGCATGTATGTGCTGCTTAGGCCAGGTGTGAGGCCAAACAAATAAAGCAATGATGGAAAAACAGCACCAGGGTCTATAAGTCCTTCTAACATAGTGCCATCCTGAAAAGTGACCTGCTATTGCGGTAGAGAGTCATTCAAATAAGCATGCCAGAAAATATGATTTCCAGTAATTCCAAAACCTCCATCTCTTTGATTATGGGAAGTATTTGATTATGGGAAGTATTGCCCTTATAACTGGGCAAAGGTAATAATTGTGCAATATTATGTCCCATTGATAATGTGATTTGTTGAGTTACAGAAGCAAAGTTAAAAATTTCACCATTATAATCTGTATCTATGACACCAAATGTAAATACAATCCTTTAATAGTAGAACTACTTCTTTCTATTATTAACCGAACTGACTCTTTAGGGTTGGACCATAAACTCCTGTTGCTAAAGTATATGGGACATCATGAGAGGTCAAAAATATTTTCAATAATAGGCCAATCCAATGCAGTGATACCATAATACAAATCTGAAACTAAAGTTTTAGTAACACCTTGATCAGGCCGTGAATCCAGCACAAAACTCTGCTAAGTCAGGGTAGCCCACAGGTGTCATTTTTTAAGAGCTCTGGGTTTTGCAAGTTGCCTAAATCTCGGCATATGTCACCCGTGTGCTGAATGAATATACTTGCGTCATTGAGCTTGTGTTGTTGTCCAGGCCCCATGTCTTACCAATCTGGGAGTTTTATGGCTCCCTTGGTGGAAGGATATTACCATCCTTATCCTTAATAGATCCACATTTGTTAGTCCAATGTCTTCCCTTTCTGTGCTGCCTGAAATCTCCAGGTGGCAGCAGAGAGTTAGAGTTTTTTCTGCTTTCTTCCTTTATGACGGTCTCTCTGAATGTGACCAGACTTCCCACAATTGTAGCATTCAGGATTCTTAGTTTTTAAAGTGGCACCCATATGGACACCAATTTTATCTACAATTAGTGCAGACTGGAGGGAGCTAGACCCTACATTTCTATAACCTCTAAAAAAATTATCAGTGGAGACATGTTCTTCATTTTGAATCCCTGCTAATATGCAGCACCAATCATCACTAGTATTCTCATATAAAAAATAAAGCAAAAACATATTTTGTGCTTTGGGCCTGGAATGGCCCTCTGTATGATGGAACAAAATCAGAATAAATTCAGTATACAGTTCAGTATACTGAAGAAATTCAGTATACAGTTGGTCAGTGTATTATTTGGGGAAAGAATTGTTTACCTCCTGGTACATCTAACTGAGCCCATACATGTAACCAAACTCCTTTGTGAATGGTAAAAGTATTATTGGAAAGCCCAAGTTTTTTGTGTGTCACTGATAGTCTCCTGAGCCTGTTATTTGGTTATAAGAGAGATTGTGTTAATCATCATGCCATTTATTAGCTTCATTTCTCCATCAAGAACAGTTGTATATATTAAGTAGGAGAAAGAACAATTTTAGAAAGTCTTTCCCAGTCCATGTCAGGACGAACTGATATCAAAAATAAAAATGTAAAAGGCCTGGTGTATAGGGTGCATTAGGCCTAAAAGCTATTACAACATCTTTTAACGTTTTAAGGAATTTAAGATTGATTTCAGTATATTGTATTTGGTTCTTACACTTTGGATTGGGAAGGTTGGGATCTGGCATGTTTAAGCCCAAATACCTATTATGAATGCCAAATCCTTCTAAAGAAATGTCAGTCTCTGTTGGAATTCTCACATAACACTTCTCTGAACAGTTAGTTAGAACTACTCTTCAAACTATCTAGAAGACTAGACTCTTATATTCATAAGGCAGTGCTGAACGGACCACATAAGTAACAGGATAGAACTGCTTAGGTCTATATTCTGGAAATGGAGATTGAGAGTGTAAATGTCTAGACTCCTCAGGCAGAATAGGAGGTGTTGGAAAAAACACAGCAGTAGAGGGCTTGGGATGCAGTGAACTAATATCAGAGGTATCAGGGGTTAAAGAAGGCTTCTGTTACGTATCGTCAATTAAATCATTACATTCTCTAATGAAACTGTTTAGTTTTGACATTTTTTCCCTGCAATGGTTGAGCTTAAGAAGAAAGAGGCAATGAGTCCTGCTTCAGCTCTTCCTTGGAAAGGAACTTATCATTATCTAAATCTCTTTACATGTCCCAGACCGTCAATTTAGCAATTTCAGGTGCTTGGTCATCTTTCTCAAATGCCAGTTTACATATTTGTTTTTCCTTTTCATTAAAAAAAAGATTGAAAAGCCATCTTTACCAAGTGATAAACAATACACAGCTTTATCAATAATATTGCCCTGCTGATGAAACCATTTCATGTCCTGTTCCACATCTTCCCACACAGACAAATTCAATTGATTATGAGACTCAGGTGAAAATGAATAACTACAATTATGGACAGTTGCAAAAAGGCAATGGAAAGATTAAGTTTTGATTGAGATACATAGAGAGTCAAAGACGTTAATTATTGAATATACTCATCCTCAAAAGAAATTGTATTTACCATCTCAATGTCCCTTTAATACTAGCTTTTGAGAGTCCTGAGTACACAAGGAAATAGTAACCTCGATTTCGCCCATTTCTAGTGTTTGTACCTTAACCTAGGTGAGCAGAAGCTCCATGAACCGTACGATCAGGTTGAGTTCAGGAGAATACTTCTTGCTGCACCAGATGTTGCTGTTCACCAGGTGAACTGATTGCTGAAGCAAAGGAAATCAGAGCAGACAAAATGAATAGCATAAAAAAGAGACTGAGGCTTGATTATGCTCTCATACTCTAAAACATCCCATAAATTTTCAAATAATAAACAGTTAAGAAAGTGAAGTAAATTCAATGAAATTGCCATAAAAATTCCAATTCAGCACAATTACTGCTGAGCATGTATACAATTGATACAAATTGAGAACATTTAGCTTGGGGCTAAACCACAACACACCAGGCTGTCTGTTCTGTTACCACATTTTCTTAAACTGAAACTAGTAAGCATTGTATTAATGTGATGAAACAAACAAAGTACATAGTCCCAGTGCCTTGACAATTGTTCAGCCCAGAGCTGTGAACTGGCATAGCCCTCAGGCACATTGCTTTCTGTGAAGTGTAGCTTTCTGCTTTTCAGCAGGCCTGGACATGTACTCAGAGTAAGGATATTCGATCTTAGGGCTACATTCTTCGGAGAGCACATAAGGCTAAAGTAACGTGTCTAAGAATTGGGGACTATACACCTTCACATACCTGCAGTTATTTATGATGATCATGGGAAATATCAGCCTATTTTTAAATTTCAATCCATCCTGAATTTCATACTAAGAAATGCACTGAGACTCTTACTAATTTCTCATCATTTTAATGGGAAGTCAAATGCTAGTTTTGGCCTGAAGTAAATAAATCCTATCATGGGAAAAATAATACCTAATGAATCCAATAAAACATGTGAACATTTGACATTTGCCTGGACAATGTATTTCTCCAGTGTCTTTAATCCAAATAATATTTCCAACTAACCAAACAAAAGGAACTTTTATAGAAGCATAAGTAAAATGGGCTTCTTCCCACTTGAAATAGAAGTTATGTTGAGAACAAAGTCCAGTTTTATATTTATGCATCCCTTTCCATGCATGTAATCCAAATAAAGCTATTCAAAGGTTCCATAAAACAGGTTGTGGTGAATAGCCATAAATGCCTGGAGCAGTTGTTGCAAAACCACTTTACTTCTACAAAAACTCCTTTGATGAAGAGGAGATTATACCAGTGGAATTTCTGTGATGACTATGGTGAGTAGAACGAGGCCATGATTTTTTCATCACATAGGCTGAAGTTCTCCAGTCAGGGATAGATCCCAATTTAGTTTGTCTCAAAGCATATAAATATGAGCCTCAGCATTTTTACCAATGAATCCAATCCACATTATCAGTAAACACATACAGCTGACAATGAGGCAAATGGACAATAATGCATAATGTGTTAAAATTAATTTATTAAAATTTATTATAGTTAGTAAATAACTTTCATGATATCCAGAGTTTTTTTTAAGCTAACCCACCTTTATAAACCAAAAGATAAACAAAGAGATTATGGGTATAAGCATATAGGGGTCCCGTAATTCTAATGGAATAATTGGAGAGGACTGTACCCTCTTTTTCTGGCTTAAAAAAAATCTCCATCATCATTTGGTCCAGGAATCCATAAACTTTCATTCACATATGTAAATAATGATGATTCAAACCATGAAACTCCTATATTATAAATAATGCAGGGTTAGGGTTATAACTCCAACAAATATAATTTTCTTGTGCACTTACCTGTGCATTAAGTATGGCTATTATTGCAAGAAACAAAGTTTGCAATATTATTGGATGATTGCTCACCATCATTATTGCTCTCACTTTCTGGCATAGTTGAGAGATCCCTTTCCATGTTATTGAAGTAGGTGAGCTGCAGTTCCATTGCAATTTCCAAATGGTAGAGCTAATCAATCGGTTTCTCTGTTCCTCTAGTTACAGAGAAAATATCCTCATGGTCAGAGTCCTACTCAGATTCCCAGCACTCCTTTGCTGTGGCCATTGGTGGGAGGGTGGTGTCATGTTGCAGTTCGATGTGTTTATCCAGGAACCAGAATACCTTATTTCTGTGGAGAGAAGAACCTACCATCTACCCCATTGCAGTATCACAGCAGGAAGCCATTCTCTTTTAAAAGTATCTTTCTAATACACAGGTTGTTTAATAAGTACAACAGACTGCTTCATCACTAGTTATGGACCTAGAATGTTACCTTCAAAATCCAATTTTTAAAAATTTAGAATAAATAGAGCTGAATGAATTGTATTCTTAGTGATTGTATTATATCCTATTCCCAATTTCTGTTTAAAGAACATTTCTTTTAGTTTTCGGTTCTGATGTTTAATAATTGCTTTTCCTGTAATGTTTCCTGGACTATGCGTAATGAGTTTAATACTATAACTTTTAAAAAATTGTTGGCATTTATTGGAAATATATGCCGATCCATTATTAGATGTTATCATTTGAGAAAATTCAATAATTGCAAAAACTTCTAATTAAAGAGTGATTACTGAATCAGGCTTTTAATATGTAAGGGTACATGCCCAAGAAAAAATGGGAATAAATATCAATTGAATGATATATATATTTCGATTTGTGTAACATTTATTTCCCAAAGTTCATTTGGTTTTAAAACTCTAGGGTTTACAAATGGAGAAGAGTGAGAAATTACAATTGTTTGACAAGTAGGACATCATATAATGTCTTTTGCATACTTCCACGTAATACAGTATTTATGTGTGAGAAAGGAAGTATTGTTGTGGTGCAAAGCTTGTTCTCTTGGCCATTTTTGTACAGTGCCAATTAGTTTATCAATAGAATAATTTCTAGCAATTAATAGTCCAGGTAAATTAGAATGCGCCCATATATGGGTTATGAAAATTGCCACATTTGTATTCCAAATTAATTTTTGAGCTTTGTCAAATAAAGAAAACTTACTGATGGATCATCAGACAATGTAATAGTTTCTATATTTTGCACAGTATATGCCAAATAAATTGAACCACTAATAATATTTAAATGAGTATCAGGAAAATCTTCTAGTAATAAAATGATAGCAAATAATTCTGCTTTCTATACTGATTTGTAAGAAGATTTTTGAATTTTGTTAATATTATTACCAATATATCCGGATGCTCCCAATTTATTAGCATCTGTAAAAAAATTCTTAGCATTTGAAAGGGGAGTAGGTGATATAATTCTGGGTATTACCCAAGATATTTTTGTAAAAATAGTATACATTTATCTTGAGAACAATGATTATCAATTATACCTAAATTATCTGATAATGCAATCTGCCAATCTTGAGACGTAAGTAGAAAATCAGAAGCCTGAATTCCCATCAACTCATAGATTAATAAATTGTGTTATATGGATACCATGGAATAGAACATAACATTAAAAAATGAAGACTTTACCTCTTTTATGTTTACATGGTTAGAGCTGGAGAATATTCTTCTTAGTAAAATATCTCAGAAATGGAAAATACATATATCCCATGTTCTCAGTACTCCCATGAAACCAATTTACAATCACTCATACATTCATGTGAAAAATGGAACACAACTATAGAATCAGGATGAAGGAGGGAAGGGGAAGGAAGGAGAAGAAAGGGGATGGGACTGTAAAGAAAGGGTTGGTAGGGGGATCACACCTATGGAACATATTGCAAGTACAAGTTGGATCTATCAGGTATAGAACATAAATGTCTTAATTCTGTAACTGGGTAAAAGTGAAGAATATGTTTTTTAGTAGGATGTAAGCATTCCAATGTGTGCAAACAATCAACACATTGAATTCTATAATTTCAAATTTCAAAAATGTATTTATGATCTATGTATGAATGAATTAATAAAAATTACAAAATAAGACTTTAGCAAATAAAATACAACTCTCTCTCTCTCTCTCTCTCTCTCTCTCTATATATATATATATATATATATATCAGAAATTTGTTTGTTCGTTAAGGAAACTAATTTTTTTAGGGTCTTTTCCAACTAATGGTCGGAGATCATAATATCCCTTGATAAAAATATTAGGCATCTTTTTGAATTTAAGTTTAAAGTATTTTAGTGGCTTTATGAGGTAAAAAAACCATTCAATAAAAGCACTTTGTTGAGTTAAGAAGCCAGTAGGAGAATGATCAGAAGGAAACACATAAAGATAAAAATTTTGATTGTCAATAATTTTATCTAAATCAGCATTTTTAATATGTTCTTCAAGCAATTCTAATTCTTTCTCAACTTCACGGGTTAAAGTTTAAGATGATTTAAATCTGATATTTCTTCTAATATGGAAAATGAATGAATTAATGAATAAATAGAGATACCTAGAGACTGATGGAACCAGAAAATGTCTCCAAGTAGTTTTTGAAAATATTTTAATATTCTTAAAGAACCTTCTTAAATTTGGATGTTTGTGGAATTATTTGTTTGTGCAGTAATGTTATATACTAAATAATTCCAGGATCTGAATGTTGCATTTTTTTTCAGGGGCTACATAAAGGCCATATTCATCAACAATAAATAAGCTAATTGTATAATATTTTTAAGAACATGCTGGTCAGGATGATCAAATAAATTGTCATCCATGTAAAGGTAATAAATGTTATCAGGGAAATGTAAAGTTAATTTTTGTAAAGTCTGTTGTACATATATTTGACACAGTTGGGGCTGTATACCATACTTTGAGGTAACACATTGCACTGGTATCTGAAAGTAGAGGAACTATTATATCAATGAAGAATGGAAAAAAAAAATTTAGAACCATTGGAGGTCAAAGTAATGTCAAAGTAACAATAATTTACATCAACAATTTCCATATGAAAACCTTTAGGAATTAACGAAGGATTAGGAATCCTTGGCTGAATGTGTCCCATAGGTTGAATAATAAAATTTAATTTTCTTAAATCTATTAACATTTTCCATTTTCCTGACTTCTTTTTAATCACAAAAATCGGAGAGATCCATTCGCTACAGATTGTTTAATGTGACCTAATTTCAATTGTTCAGTAATTAGTGAATGGAGCACTTCTATTTTTTGTCTCAGAATGGGCCACTGCTCAACCCATATGGGCTTTTCAGATTTCCAAATAAGAGATAGGGTGAGGTGCTCAGTAGTGGTCCCCAGGGAAAAATGCTCCAAGAGAATAGGAAAACCTACACTTAACTTGTCTTTGCTGAGTCTCACATCTTCCCCTCTTTCAGGAGGAGGAGGTTGGGAATAATGTATCCCACATCAAACAGTATGTTTTTTAATAGAATAAGGTATGTTAGGTATTGTTAACATAGATTGCACTGCTGTAAAGTATCTGTGCCCCATGAAGTGATAGTAATAAGAGCAATATAAGACTTTATTTTGACGGGCTGGCATTCAGTCCCTTTACAAGATAAAGTTTCTCTAATTTGCTCAATTTTAGACATTGTTCTAAGGGCTCACAAAGTGGCTTTTATGTACAACCGAGGCCAGGTGGAGCCCAAGCAATTAAAGCATTGATCGAAACATCAGCATCAGTGTCTGCAAGTCCTTCTAACTTAGTGCCACACAAGAAAGTGACCTGACATTGCAATTGAGAGTAATTCAAATGCATTCCAGAAAACATGAGTTCCCGTACTTTGGCTTGGCGTCTATAGCTCAACCGGCTAAGGCGCCAGCCACCTACACCTAAGGTGACGGGTTCGAATCCCCAGCCCAGACCGCCAAACAACAATGACGGCTGCAACCAAAAAAATAGTTGGGCATTGTGGCCCCAGCTACTTGGGAGGCAGAGGCAAGAGATTCGCTTGAGCCCAGGAGTTGGAGGTTGCAGTGAGTGTGATGCCATGGCACTCTGCCCAGGGGGACAGCTTGAGGCTCTGTCTCAAAAAAAAAAAAAAAAAAAGAAAGAAAGAAAGAAAGAAAACATGAGTTCCTGTACTTCCAGAACCTCCATCTTTTTTAACAGGGGCAGCCTTGCCCCTCTGATAGGGATAATTTAATAATTGTGTAATATGTTGTCCCACTGATAACATGATTGGTTGAGTCAGAAACCAAGATGAAAATTTGATCATTGTAATCTGCAACTATGACAACTAAATGCATATACAAACCTTTAGTAGTAAAAATGCCTCTTCATATTATTAATCCAAATGACTCTTTATGGTTTTTACCATAAACTCCTATAGGTAAATTATATGGGACATAACAAGAGGTCAAGGAAACATTTTCAACAACAGATATAAGCAATACAGCCCTAACATATGTAGCATGAAACAAATCTGAAACTAAAGTTTTAATAACAGCTTGATCAGGCTGTGAAGGCAGCATAAAACTCTGCTGAATCTGAGGTGTCCACTGGTGTTATTTTTTAAGAGTGATGGGTGTCAGGAGTTGCCCGAATCTGAGCATGGGTCACTCCTGTGCTGACTGGATATGCTTGAGTCATTAAATACGTGTTGTTATCTGGGCCCTGGGTCTGGCCAGTCTGGGGTTGGTGGAATAATATTAACATCCTCATCCTGAATGGATCTACATTCATTAGTCCAATGCATTCACTTTTGAACCACCTGTAAACTCCAGGTGTAGCAGAGTGTCAGAGGTTTTCTCCTCTCTGCCTTTATGACAGTTTCTCCAAATGTGACCTGACTTGCCACAATTGCAGCACTTAGGAATGTTAGTCTTTTTTTAAGTGGCACCATATGGGGACCAATTTATCTCCAATTAATGCAGCCTGTAAGGAGCTAGATGCTACATTTCTATAAGCTCTAAGAAATCCATGGAGACAGGTTCTTCACTTGAAATCTCTGCTAATATTCAGCAACAATCATCATTAGCATTCTCATATGCAAGAGAAAATAAAAGCATATATTGCATCCATGTACCTGGAATGGCCCACTGAGTGATGGCACAGAGTTTTGCAGGAAATTCAGCATATGGTTCACTTGGTCCCTGTATTATTTTGGTAAAGAATTGTCTGCCTCCTGGTTCATCTAAATAAGCTCATGCATGTAAGGAAACTCCCTTGTTTGTGGTCCAAGTATTGGAAAGCTCAAGTTGCTTAGTGTGTCATCAATAGTCTACTGAGACTGTTAATTGTTCATAAGAGGGATTGAAGTTAGCATCATGCTGTTTATTTCTACACCAAGAAGAGAATTGAAAATATTTAGCAGGAGAAATAGCAGTTTCAGTGAATCTTTCCCAGTCCCTGGGGATAAGAAACCGATCTCCACAATAAGAACAGAAAAGGGCTTGAGTATATGGTGCATTAGGCTTGTAAGCAATTGCAGCATCTTTTAACATTTTAAAGAATTGAATATCTACTTCAGTATATTGTATTTTGTTCTTACCCTTTGGATAGAGAAGGCTGGAAACCTGATTAAGCCCAGATCCCTACTGTGAGTGCTAACTTCTTCTAAAGAAATGTCAGGCATTGTTAGAATTCTCACATCTTAAGGATTAGGTAAATTACTCCTTGAAGTTGTCTAGAAGACTCTAGATTCTTATATTCATAAGGCAGTGATGAAGGGACCTCATTAGTAACATATAAAACTGCTTAGGTCTATACTCTGGAGATGGAGAATGAGACCATAAAGGTCTAGACTCCTCAGGCTGAGTAGGAGGTGGTGGGAAAAGCACATCAATAGAAGACATGGGAGGCATGAAACTAATAGTAAATGTATCAGGGGGCAAAAAGGGTTTCTGTTACCTATTATCAATGAAATTTCTACATTCTTTAATAAAACATTTTTACTTTGACATCTTTTGCTTCAAAGATAGAGTAAAAGATGAAAGAGGCAAGGCTTTCTTCTCTGGCTCTTCCTCAAAAAGGAATTTCACATTATCTAAATCTCCTTTCATGTTCAAGACCATCAATTTAGCAATTTCAGGCTCTTGGTCACCTTGATTTATCTCAAACACTGGTTTACATACTTGTCTTCCCTTTTAATTAACAAAATATTAAAAAGCCATCTTTATCAAGTGATAAATAGTCCACATATCTTTATCAATAATATTACCATGCTAATGTAACTGTTTTATGCCCTGCCTCATGTCTTCCCACCAAAACAAATTCAATTGATTATGACACTTAGGTAAAAACCAATAACAACAATTATGAACTGTTGCAAAAAGATGGCAGAAAGACTGAGTTTTGACTGAGACATCCATAGTGTCCAGTAAAATGCTTACTAATTGAATATAATCATCCTCAACATAAATTTTACTTCCCAGATTAATGTTCCTTTAATGCAACCTTGTCAAGAGTCCTGTGTACACATAGGTCAATAGTAACTGTCTCGATTTTGCCCATTCCCAGTGTTCTCACCTTAAGTTTGATGAGCAGAAACTGCATGAACATTTTGACCAGGTTCAGTCCAGCGGAACAGCCTTCTCCCTGTGCCAGATGTTGCTGTTCTCTAGGTTAACTGACACATTGGAAATCACTGCAGACACAATGAATAGTGTGAAAAGTAGACTGAGGGTCGATGAGGCACTAAGCAACTCTCTATCTTCATTGTTCCTTTTATAAAATCTAAAATATACAATAAATGTTTAAAATAACAAACAGTTAAGAAAGCAAAGTGAAATGACAGAAAATGCCATATAAATGCCAATTCAGCAATGTATTACTGAGCACTTATGCAATTGGTACAAACTGAGAACATTTTGAATGGCGCTATACCACAATGATGCCCACTGATCTGTTCTGTTAGCCAATTTCCCTAAAGTAACACTAGCAACTATTATGTGAGTGAGGGGAAAGGAACAAAATACAATGTCCCAGGGTCTCGAAAGGTGTTCAGTCCCAATCTATGATCCAGCCTGGCCCTCCGCCACATTTCTTTCTGTGAACTGTAGCTTTCTGCACTTCATCAGGCCCAGGAATGTCCTTAGGAGATTCCATCTTAGGGTCATGTTGCTCAGGGAGCAAATGAGGCTAAACTCTCAAGTCTGAGCGACAGGGGTTATACCCTGAAATTATATATGATGACCATGGGAAATATCAGCCTATTTTTAAATTTCCATCAATCCTGAATTCTGGGGTAGATTTATCTAAATTTTTGGCTTCTTGGCCACAATGCAATTTAAAGAGTTATGTTGGACCACAGTTATAATACTGAATGACAAATGAAACCTGATGAGGATAAAAGAGATATACTCATAGTTGTGGTAATCTCTCTACCATGGATATGTGAAGCAGTCCTGAAATACTCCCTGATTGTTATTGAGGCCTGAAGATTGGACAATCCTCAAATTCCCCAAAGAGCACAATGCTTAAGTAGAGCTCAATGACTTAACATTCATGACTAAAATATTTCTATACTCTGGGCAGCCAAATTTTGCCAGATCCCCTGTTAAAGCCATGCCTGAGCAACAAAAAGACACCTCATCCTCGAACTTCCACCGGGTTTCTACTTAAATAGAAAGGGTAGTCAAGTGTTGTATCATTAAACTAAAGTTACAGCTACTCCAGAGTCTGAGGGAGGAGGATCACTTAAACTGAAGAGTGGGATGTCATTGTGTGCAAGGTTGATTTCATGGACAATATAGGTATGAATAGAGTGAGAATCTTATAAATAATACTAAGGAAAGAAAGTAAGGAAGGAAGGAATGAAGGAAGGAGAAAAGAGAGAGAGAAAGGAAGGAAGGAAGGAAGGAAGGAAAGAAGGAAGGAAGGAAGGAAGGAAGGAAGGAAGGAAGGAAGGAAGGAAGGAAAAAGAAAGAAATAGAAAGAAAAAAGGAAGGAAAGGAGAAAAAAATAAAGAGAGAAGTAAAAAAGGAAGGAAAGAAAGAAATTTTGCTAGTTACAGTTTCAAAGCGCAAAATTAGAGGGAAATGTCAGTAGGCAATGGAATCCAAAAATACAGAAAGGAGAGCAGTTATTGTGGTCCCCGATGGCGGGGGGAGGGAAGAATGAGGAAGAACAATTACCTTTGTAGTTGACTGAAGATTGATTTCATAGGTAGGGTCATTCAAAGATTTCTGGTCTTTGGTCTCTGACTAACTGGGCAAAGAAATATTGGACCAGATTGAAAATGTGACAGAAGGGGTGGAGTGAAGAATCTAGATATTTTATTATGCATAAAAAACATGATTTGAGTAAAGAATTCACTGTGTGGACATTTTAGAGTGAGTGAAAGAATCTAAGATACCAAAGGGTATCTTAGAATTGTGTAAAATCTGATTTCTTGACTAATATTGGTTGTAGGGATTAATATTTCTTATGACAGAATGATTACTCCAGTTGACATCTAATCTAGGGGAAATTTTTAAACACGAGTTATGTGGTCAAAAGTAAAAATAATAACAAGTATTGAGAGAGAGAAGGAGGGATGGAGTGAAGTAAGGAGGAAGAAAGGAAAGTAAGAAGGAAGGAAGGAAGGAAGAAAGGAAGGAAGGAAGGAAGAAAGGAAGGAAAAAATAAAAGAAATAAAAGAAAGAAGGAAGGTGTTAAATTTTAAATTTTTTAGGTACAGTTTCCAGGACTGAAATTATGAATAAAGGTTTATAGGCAGATGGAATCCAGGAATACATTGTTGAGGAGATTTAATGTGGTCCCCCTGGAAAGAAGGGAAACATGAGTCAGAACAAGTTCTTTTGAGGTTGGTTCCTTAGGAGTCTGACAGTTTATCTGATAGGTAGGGATCATCAAGTGAAGTTTAGTCCATTGTATTGAACTGACTAGGGAAGGGAATATTGGTCCAGATTGAAAAGTGTAACCAAAGGGGTGGAGTGCCTACTCTTGATATTTTAGAAAGCATTAAAAAAAAAAAAACTGAGTTGAGTCAAGAATTTGCTGTGTGGGTAGTTTAGAGTGACTACAAGAATCTAAGATAAAGAGTGTCAAAGTTGTGTAAAATCTGAAATCTTGACTAAAATAGGTTGAGTAAAAAAAAAAAATTCCCTATGAAAGAATAATTTTTCCAATTGACTTTTAATCATGAGGAAAATTTTTAACACTGGATCCATAGTCAAAGGCAAGTAATAGCCAGGCATTGTGGGGTGCACCTGTAGTCCCAGCTACTCAGGAGGCTGAGGCAAAAAAATCACATATGCCAGGAGTTGGTGGGTGCTGTGATATGTAGGCGCTACAGAACTTTATTGAGTTTGATGAATAAAATAAATATCTGTCTCTATAAAAAAAGTAAAAATGAGGAGTACTACAATACAAATTTTATTTTTTGAGACAGTGAATTGTTTTGTTGCCTTTGATAGAGTACCCTGGTATTATAGCTCTATCAAACATGTGTAGGACACCATCTGAACTGAGCATAAATGTCCAATTAGTATCTTTGACAAAAAGCCTGGATGCCAAAACATTACAGGATGAAGTCATTACATTGCCTCCATGGATGATATCACAATGGGTGTTGCCCTGGGTAACAATATTTAGCCTTAATCTTATTCCTGCTAAGCATGGGTAGTTGCTATTTTTGTGTTCAAACTGTTATGAACAGTGGGGTTCTTTTCTCCACACTGAATAAGATAAATAAAATATGTCTCTACCTTTATTCATATATAAAAAAGTAAATATAGGGTACCTCCAATACAAATAGTTTTCTCCATTTATTTACAGAGACAGAGTATTGTTTCATTGCTTTTGGTAGAGGACTCTGGGATCATAGCTCACAGAAATCTTCAAGTTTTTGCATCAAGCAAAACTATGGATATCCCACTAGTTCAGAGGGTGGTCTCCAATTCATATGTCTGAAGTGATGACTCACCATAAGGTTGGTGTGTTCTAATATGGTCCCAGCAAATCTGCAAAATAAAACAGCTGGGCATTGAGGTGGGTGCATGCAGCTAAACTAATGGGAAGCCTGAGGCAAAATAATTGCCTGAGTCCAGAGGATGGAGATTTCTGTGAGCTGTGATCGCACAGCACACTACCAAGAGTGACAAATTGAAATTATGTCTCAAAAAGATAAAAAAAAAAAAAAGAAAAAAAGAAAGAAAGAGAATCCACGTAAGAGTATCTATACAGTTTAGCCATGTGGAATGTAGCTTGAGTCTCACTGCTGTAAAAAATCTCAATGGTTGTGTAGCCTAGTGACTAGAATCTCAGCCATTAATGTAATCAATAAGGAACAAATAGGAGATCACTTCTCTGTCTATGGATGTTGGGCTAAGAATTGTGCTGCATCAAACGCTTGCAGAATACCATCTGAAGTGTACAGAAAAGGTCAGTGTGTATCTTTCACCATAAAGCTGAATCCCATGAAATTACAGGATGCAGACACTACAGGTCCACCATAGATGACAAAACAATGGGTGTTGCCTTGGGTTACAATTTATAATCTTAATTTCATTCCTGCTGTCTGGGTTTCTTCTTGGGTTTACACTGTTGAAAGAGTATGGTTTTTTCCTCCATATTCAATTCCAGATCGCTAAATTATGTTTTGTAAGCAAGGCCCAGGCTTTCAATAACCCATCTCACTGAAGGCTCACTTTATCACGGAAAGTTTCCTCTTGAACTCTGGTGAGGCACTGTGACCAGAAGTGTACTTCATTCCTGCAGTTATTTATGATGATCATGGGAAATATCAAACTATTTTAAAATTCTCTCAATCCTGAATTATGTGTAAGGTGTGCCTAAACTTGGGGCTTCTTCACTACACTACACATTCCAGACATACTCCCTATATATCACTGAGGCATGAGGATTGGAACATCTTTAAAGTCCATGATCAGCTCCTTTCTTAAGTAGAACTCAATGACTTATCCCACACATGACTATATTTCGATGCTCTGGTCAGCTCAATTGGGCAGATCCCCTGAGCTAACTTGTTAGAGATAAGGCTGAGCAACAGAAAGACATACTCAGTCCTGATAACCCACTGTTTCTACTGAAGGAGAAGAAGGAGGAGGAGGAGGAGAAGGAGAAGGAGTAGTAGGAGAAGGAGAAGGAGAAGGAGAAGGAGGAGAAGAAGAAGAAGAAGAAGAAGAAGAAGAAGAAGAAGAAGAAGAAGAAGAAGAAGAAGAAGAAGAAGAAGAAGAAGAAGAAGAAGAAGAAGATTAAGAAGAAGAAGAAAAACAACAACAAGCATCCCACTTAACTGTCTCTATCCAATTTTCCAACCTGGAATATACCTTGAGTCTCAGTGATGTACAAAATCTCAACTGTTGTGTCAGGTTAGTAACTGGATTCCATACACTTAATGTAATATATAAGGCACACTACGATATCATTTCTCTATCTCTGGATGGAGGAATCAGAAATATCCTGTATCAAACACTTGCCAAACACCAGATGAAGTGAGCAGAAAAGTCCAGTGATTATTGTTCACCAGATCCTGGATCACAGTGATACTGGATTTTTAACACTGGATTTCCAGGCTCTTGGTCTCGAAGATTCGATGAATGAATCGACGTACCATAGAATGAACAGTGAGGTTTTATTTGCAGCTCAAAGAACCAAACCTCCTTGCAGGGCAGGATACAAGTGTTACAACT